>JAVSBV010137778.1:0-16638 GCA_033117975.1 Parotocinclus spilosoma | reverse complement strand
TGTGTTGTCTTTGACTACTATTTAAATTGGTTTGATGTTCCGAAACACTTAAGTGTGACAAACATGCAAAAAAACAGTAAACAAGGAAGGGGGCAAACACTTTTTCACACCACTGTATGTAGTGGAGTCACTGTGTGAAGTTGATTCATTTCAAAATAGTTTAATATAGTCAATTATAATGCATGGGTTAAATGTGTGTGTCATATAGTTATGAGTGATTGAGTCGTGTTTTTAGTATTTTGTATGTTTTGTTTTTTCATTTCTGGAAAATTTGGTTTCTTTATTTCTGTTTTTGTTGTGGTTAGCTAAAAACAATGTCATTTGTATGATTTTTGCAGGTGAGCCATGTACTTGTACAAACCGTATACCCTCAGTGTCTTGCAGGTATAGCTCTTGATCTCAATAAAAGACATCCTGTTTAGAAAGGTTTTTGCTGTATTTAGGAGCATTCACCTTTATACTTTGATAAACAATTCAATACATATTTGAGTATCATTATGTCAGTTTAGTAATAAAGAATGTATATGCTTCTGCCTCCTTTAAAAAACTGACTGTAACAGAAATTACTATTTAACTGTACAGAAGCAAATTATTAATAAAATCATACACACCCAAACACGTTTTATACAGAACTACATCAGAAAGGCAAGAAACTTGTTAAGTGATATTTTGAAAAAACTTTTTAACAGGCCAAAAACAAAACGCACTGTTGGATGTAAGATACAGTATTATCTCCTTAGCTTGATATTACATCAAAACGTGCATGTTGACAACTAAATTTAGTAAATTATGTATAACTATTATTTTAACTATTATTATATTATACTTTCTATTATTTTTATTTTTTAAGGATTTTATAATGCAATGACTATAAATATCACTGATAATGGTTTTCTGAAGTGTTCTTGAGTGTATGTGGTAATATCCATTATAGAATAATGTCTGTTTTTAATGTGCCGCCTGAGGGACATAAACATTCGATGTTGGTTTTTGGACTTGCTGCTTACTTGCAGAGATTTATCCAGATTCTGTGCATCTTTTGATTATATTATGTACTTTGGATCATGAAATTCCTAAATTCCTTAAGGTTACCAGTTGAGAAATGTTGTTTTTAAGCTGCTGAACTATTTGCTCATGCAGTTGTTCCCAAAGTCACCCCATCCTTGCTCATGAATGACTGAGCCTTTCGGGGATGCTCCCTTTATACCCAATCATGTCACTCACCTGTGGAATGTTCCAAACAGGTGTTTTTTTGAGCATTTCTCTTAACTTTCCAACTTTTTTTTGCCCCAATCTCAACTCGTTTGGAAACATGTTGCAGGCATAAAATTCAAAATGAGTAAATATGTTTAAAAAACAATAAAGTTTATCTGTTTGAACATTAAATATTGTGAAGTTGTAGTGTGTTCAATTAAATATTATATGAAAAGGATTGGAAATCAGTATATTCTGTTTTTAAGTAAATTGTTAGGTAGGGCTGCCAACATTTCTATTGCTTAAATATAATCTGGACCTCGACAGGACCACTATAGATCTTTTTTCATATTGGGTCATGGAACATTGCAGTGACACTGACATGTTGGTCAGGGTGGAGCTGGAGTTTTTAAACCTCGGCATCAATTCTGAATTGAAAATAGTCCACCAAACAAATATGCCCAGCCACCTGCATCCTGTAGGCAGGAACTGTACTGTACTGTCCTGTACTAGGACTGACAAGTCATGCCTTAGTCACTGGTACAAACAGGCGCCAATATCATGCTTATTTTATCATGACTGAAAGGCACAGATGACACATCTTTACTACGACTGACAGTAACATAAATTACAGGCATAGTGTCATCCATTCCTACATTATGACTGACAGGAACTCTTTTTCAGAGACTGACAGACACAGATACTACTTCTTTTTGAGTTGGACTAAAGATACTAGTGTGCTCTTAAACCAGATGAACTTTTTCATAGTTTTTCAAACTGACTCCCTTTGCAATGTGTTATTTAGGAACGCTGAGTGACATAAGTATGTGGTGATTGATCTAGCCATAATGATGCAACATTTATAGTGACTGTTCAAAAAAATACTGACATTTATCGTGACTTTGTTAAGGCCAACTGGCCAACTCCAAAATGAAATGCCCCGTAATTAAATATCCTCTAATTTTTGTGAGCAGTGTATTTGTACACAGGCAGCCACACAACAGATCCTTACAAAGATCTGATAAATTGAGTGACAGTGAAGTCCAGTCTACTGAACCAATATGTGACATGGGAAGGTATAATGCTATTTTAAATGCTCAAAGCAAAATTATTTGATGGCTTACATAACTTCAGAGCTATTACTGATGTTTCTACTGGCGGTGAAAATGCAATTCAAAACAAAACAAAAACAACAAACAAACAAACACATGTGCAAAGTGTGCAGGCCACAATCCATTCTCTCATAATGACAAGCATATTAGCCACTTTCTTTAAGCACATAGACCTTGGAACTTTTATTGCAATGACCTTCACTAGCACTGACAAGTACGTTGCAGAAGGCATAGGGTACGATTTGATTTTTTTTTTTTAGCAATGGTATAATGACCATATACTATATAACATTTTTTCAATGATTATACCCAAAATATTCAAACTGGGATTTGACAGACAATAATATTATGTTTCATTGATTTCCCTCCCAATTTGAATGAGCTTTAGCGTATCTTAGTCATTTCACCCTGTTTCTCTTCTCAGAATGTGGTTTCTTGGCTGCTTTCCTTCCTAAAGGGATCTGATTCTGATCAAGTTTATTCAGACTGTAGATGATGAAACTGCCAGATGCTCAAAAGTAAGGTAAGGTCACACTAAGTTACTTATTACTGTAGCCTACATGTACATGTTCTAAAAGAAACATAGGACATTAGTGTGGTTAAAAGGCACAGAGGATAAATCTTCATTTAGGTACGTAGGTCATGGTTTCTTTACTGATATTAACAGACACAGAGACTTTGACTACTTAACTGGGACAGACAAGCACAACATTTATACCTGTCACACTGGGAGAGACAGGCATAAATAGCTTTCTTGCTTAATTGTGACTGACAGGCACAAAGGACACACTCCGTTCTTTTGGAGCGGCAGGAAAATAATTCACACAAGTCTTGCACTGGGATGGACAGGATCTAAGGGTATACATAGGTCACACCCATTTCACTAAGTATGGCAGGCATATTAGTCACCCCTTCTATTGGTCTGACTTAAGTTAAAGGGCATGCCTCCTTCTCTAATTCTGTTGGGCACAGAGACCTTACCAGTTTCATTGTGACTGACAGGCACAGAGGCCATGTTTTCTTCACTAAGGCTCAGACAAATAGCTCCTGTCTCCCTCACTGGAAAAGAGGGACACAGAAGCCACGCCTCTTTACTGGGATTTACAGGCACAGAGTGCATGCCTCCTTTATTTGGAATTAAAGCAAAGTACACTATGACTCAATAATTGGTACTGACAGGCACAGAGACCTTACCCCTTTTATTGTGATTGAGAAGCACAAAGTCATATCCCTTTCATGCTTTTTCTTTTTAAAAATATTTAAACAAATGCAAAACATGGTGGTGTAACGTTAGAGAAAAAGTCATAGTGTTTTATACTAAATGAAAAGGCGCCAGTATTTACTTTTGTAAGCGTCACATCGGCATCAGTGACACTAGCGCTGGGAAAAACTTGGAGTGACCAGTAAACATAACATCTTTGGAATGTGAGAGGAAACTGGAGTAGCCAAAGAAAGCCAACCTAGATCATAATAGTGCAGAAATTCTCTGATAGTTAGATCAAGCTATAATTAAATAGTGTCAAATTTATTTTATAGTGCCATGTTTAATATACTACTACTGCCTTTCATGGTTTGGATGTTTGCTATGCCACACAGACACATAAAAAACAGTACTATTGGGAGTATATTCCAATATATATATTGCAAAGATAGGAAAGCTGATATGGAACACTCTAATTATCACTGATCTATATGGGCAATGTGAACTTCCTGCTCCAGTGGAAACTAGCCAAAAGTAATGCTTTTAAAGTTTAAACAAAACAGCAAGTTTCTCTCTCAACAAATGTGTAAGAGGGACATTGTACATAACACTAAGCATGGTTATGTTCTAAAGTAGGTAAATTAGGTATTAAGAACAAAAAAACACCAGGTTCATTGAGCGCTGACTTAAGCAAGTGTCTGTGTATAAGCCATCTTCACACGATATCATTTATCACTTTAATTATTTCATTCAGACGTTCCATTCAGTCTTATCGCCACAGATATATAAAATCAAGCACTTTAAAATTCTGAAGAGCTTACTGAATTTGAGACTGGTGCTGTAAAAAGATGCCACAGTTACAACATTTCAGTTTGCGAAATGTCTTCCCATCTAGATATTACACCACCAACTATGAGCAGTATTGTTGAAAAATTAAACAATTTAGGAACCACGGAAACTCGGTCAGGAAGGGGCAGTCCAAGTAAAGTTACAGACTAGGACTATCTAGTTTTGAAATACACCTAACACAATGTCAAGCGTTGGCTGGAGTGGTGTAAAGCACACCACCACTTTGGAGCACTGGAAATGTGTTCTGTGGAGTGACAAATTGTGCTTCTCAATCTGACAGTTTGATGGACTAGTCTGAGTTTGGTGAATGCCAAAATAACATTACCTGTCATTAATGTAGTCGCATTGCACCAGTTGTTTGGTGGAGGGGGGTTAACCCTATGGGGTTGTTTTTCAGTCGTTGGCCTAGGTCTGTCGGTTCCAGCATAGGGAAATATTAATTCAGTATACCAAGACAATGTGGGCAATTGTATGCTTACATATTTGTGGGGACAGTTTGGAGAAGACCCTTTCTTCCTGCTCCAGCATGACTGTGCTCAAGTGCACAAAGCAAGATCCATAAAGGCAGAACTTGACTGACACTCACAGAGCCCCGAGCTCTACTCCTCTGAACACCTTTGGAATGAAATAGAACAGAGATTGCAAGCAGATCCTCTTGTCAAACATCCGTGACTGGATACAGTTCTTGATAAATGGGCAATGTTTCACACAGACACAGCTCAAAATCTTTTAGTACCAAAATGTCAATGAAGTTGGAGCATTGTGTAAAACATACATAAAAACAGAATACAATAATTTGCAAATCTTTATCAAATGACAAACCTATAATCAATAATAAAATTTTTGTGGACCTTGCGATTTTGCGCTTCATAATCACATTTTCAATGGGAGACAGGTCTGAACTGCAGGCACTCTTGCTATGAAGCTACACTGTTATAACACGTGCAAAATATGGCTTGGCATTGTCTTGCTGGAATAAGTAGTGACCTCAAAGTAACCATGCCCCATGCCATGAGCACTAAAACACCCCCATACCATCAGAGATGCTGCCTTTTGAGCTTTGTGCTGATAACAATCTGGACAGTCCTTTTCCTCTTTGGCCTTTAGGACATGACATTCATGAATTTCAAAGACAATTGGAAATGTGAACTCGTCAGACCACAGGACACTTTTCCACTTTGCGCCAGCGTCACAGTTTGCTTAGCCCAAAATATGGACTCAGCAGCGTCATCAGCCTGGAGGCATGGATCCGATCTCCAAGTTACAGCAAGGATTGGATCAAGTCTCCCAGGTAGTAAGGCACCTTCTCAACGGCCAGCAGGTCCTGGATTCCTTAGTTCCCGCGGTGCAGCAACTCACTCTCCAGGTAGCTCAGCTCCAGCCTGGCGCTAGAGCCCAGCCCCCCTCTGCCGAGTCGGTCCTGCTTCCCGACAGCCCTCCATGGGCTCTGCCGCCCTCTGGCTACAAGCTGGCATTACCGGAGAGATACGTCGGGAACCCAGATCGTTGTCAAGAATTTCTGCTCCAACTGGATCTCTAGTATCGTTCTTCTGATTTCCTTCCTTACTGGTCCGGCATTGGATTGGGCTACAGCCATCTGGCTCAAACAGGCCCCAAAAGCTAAGGATTATCAGCTCTTCCTTTTGGCATTCCGGGCTGTATTCCAACACCCTGTGATGGTCGCTCCGCTTCGGGACAACTGTTGGATCTGAAGCAAGGTAATCGCCCAGTTGCGGAGTACGCTTTACAATTCTGCACCCTGGCAGCACAGAGTGGCTGGAACCAGGAAGCACTCCTGCCAAGCTTTCGACGGGGGCTGAGGGAGCATCTGCAAGACGAGCTAGCCAGATGGGATTCAGGTCTAACCTTGGACCAGCTAATCACTCCAAGTATCCATCTGGATCAGCTCCACAGTGTACGGCGCCTTGTCCAGCATCCACCGACAACGTGGATACATGCTCCCTCACATCGGCCGGGCTCACATTACTCCTGCGGAACGACAATGCCGCATTACTGAGGGGCGGTGTATATACTGTGGCTCTGACAAACACCTTCAACCAGAGTGTGAATAGCCCCTCCACACAGATTCCTGTCGCTTCACCTTCCTCTGCCACAACCCGGGTGAGTACACAGCCCGTCAATTCGTCATTTTCAGTGCTCGTGGTACTGCATCTCCCTCATGGCAGCCTCTCCCTTTCAGCGCTAATCGACTCTGGCACCCAGGGGAACTTCATTGATGAACACCTGGTCTCCTCCTGGAAGATCCCCTGCTCCCCTCTTCACGCCCAGCGCCGCATTACCACCGCTGATAGTCAGCCGCTGGGTACAGACCTGCTCTCCACCTGCACCATCCCCCTGCGCCTCTGCACGAGTGCTACCCATGAAGAACGGATCACCCTCCTCCCAGTAGCATCGGTCGCCCATCCCATCATTCTGGGACTACCGTGGCTGCGCCTCCATGACCCTGCCATCTCCTGGGGTGCGAAGGAGCTATTGAAGTGCTTCTTCTTTTTCAAGAACTGTCTACACTTTCCGGACACCCAAATTAATACTATTCTGCCCCAGGACCATTCCAGTACCCTCCCTGCTAATGTCCCACAGGAATATTTGGATCTGGCAGCAGTATTTGGAAAAGGTATGCCCACCCCCTTCCCCCACACAGGCCTTATGACTGTGCCATCGATCTTCTGGAGGACACTACTTTACCCAAAGCCTGTTTGTACCCATTATCGCCTGTGGAGAAGACCGGCATGCAGGATTACATCTCCGAATACCTACATCTCGCCTTATCCGACCCTCCACCTCCCTGGTATCGGCAGGCTTCTTTTTTGTGCCCGAAGCTGACTCTTCATTGAGGCTGTGTATTGACTACCGGGGCCTCAATCGCATCACTTAGCGTTACGCTTACCTCCTACCCCTGGTGCCCTCTGCCCTAGAACAATTACGCTCAGCTTAATGGTTCATGAAGCTTGATCTCCGCAATACCTATAATCTAATACGGATCAGGGAAGGTGACGAATGGAGAACGGCCTTCAGCACCAGCTCAGGGCACTACGAGTACCTGGTGATGCCCTTTGGTTTGGCCAACGCTCCCACGGACTTTCAGGCCTTCATTAATGATGTGCTCCGGGTCATGTTGGTACGCTTCATCACAGTTTACCCTAATGACATCCTGGTTTACTCCCCCGATCTCCCCTCCCACATAACTCGGGTACGACAGGTTCTGCAACGCCTTCTGGAGAACCATCTTCGAGTAAATGCTGCTAAATATCGGTTTCACACTCAATCAGTCAGCTACTTGGGATACATAATCTCTCCCATGGGGGTGGCTAAGGACGATAACAAGGTGACCACGGTTCTACGCTGGCCCACCCCCCACACGGTCAAGGACCTTCAGCAGTTCCTGGGATTTGGCAATTTCTACCAGAGCTTTATAAGGAACTTCAGCCTTATTGTGGCCCCGCTCACGTCCCTTCTTCGAGGCAAGCCCCGCACCCTCCACTGGACTTCTGAGGCCGATACTGCCTTCAAGTACCTCAAGTCAACCTTCTCTCAAGCCCCGGTGCTGGGTCACCCGGATCCCAGCCGGCCCTTCACCCTGGAGGTGGACGCTTCTTCAGTGGGGGTAGGAACGGTACCCAACGCCTCGGGGAACCTCCTAAATTGCGTCCTATTGTTTTTTTTTTCCCACAAATTTTCATCAGCTGAGTGCAACTATGACGTGGGAGATAGAGAGCTTTTCGCCCTCAGGACATTACGCCCTCTGCCTGGTTGCCCTCGGGACAGGAAGTACGTCCCTCCAGACTTTCACGATCGACTGCTGACCTGGGCTCACGTTTCTCCCTGCTCCGGCCATCCTAGTGAGACCTGCACCCTGCAGCAGCTGACTCCACGATTTTGGTGGAAGTCGATGCGCAAAGACGTCCACGAATTCGTTGCCTCGTGTCCAGTTTGTGCGCAATGCAAGACTCCTCGTACTCTCCCGGCGGGTCGGATCCTCCCCTTACCAATCCCTCAAAGGCCCTCGTCCCATGTGGCCTTAGACTTTGTCACGGACCTTCCCCTGTCGCAGTATTTCACCACAGTTCTCATGGTGGTGGACCGATTCTCCAGGGCAGTCAAATTTTTACCCTTCCACAAGCTCCCTACGGCCTTCGAGACCGCGGAGGCACTCTTCGCTAGAACATTCACCTCCTTCGGGATCCCCGACTCCATCCACACTGACAGGGGGCCGCAGTTTACCTCGGCTATATGGGTTGGACAAGCAGGGAGTCTTGGTAAGTCTTACTTCTGGTTACCATTCCGAGTCTAATGGCCAATGTGAAAGAGTAAATCAGGAGTTGGGGAAATTTCTTTGCCTTTACTGCTCAGAGAACCCATCGGATTGGTCCCGGTTCCTGCAGTGGGCCGAGATTGCCCAGAACTCCCTCCGCCATTCCTCCACTGATCTCCCGAAGCCTCCCTTCGCTCCATGGGACCCAACACCCTCGGACGCCCCGGCGGTGGACGCCTGGTTTCGCAGGAGCGAGGAAGTCTGGGAACAAGTCCACCAGCAGGTCTCTAGGGCTATCGAAAGGTACCGTAGCCAGGCAGACCAACAAAGGACGCAGGAACACGTCTTCCAGCCAGGCGACCAACTGTGGCTCTCCACCCAGGATCTCCATCTCCAGGTGAGAGGTAAATTACGGCCCAGATTTATTGGGCCCTTTAAGATCCTTAAAAATCTCAATGCTGTCACTTACTGTTTGTCTCTGTCGTCGCATATGCACTCTCACCCGGTCTTTCATGTCTCTCTCCTTAGGCCCTGGGTTCCTGATCCGCTGGAAGACTCGCCCTCCATCAATCCACCACCAGTGGATGTAGACGGTGCCCCTGCCTACGTGGTCCGTCGCATCCTAAATTCCCAGAGGCGAGGTTCCCGGCTGCAGTACCTGGTTGACTGGGAGGGTTACGGTCTGAAGGAACGATGCTGGATGGATGCAAAGGACATATTGGATCCTCTACTCATGGAGGAGTTCCATGCGACCGACCCTGATCGGCCGGCTCCTCGTCGCCCCGGCCACCCTCGCAAGTCCTCCGCTGCTGTTCGCCCCGTCAGGCCACCTCCGGCGTTACCCGGGACGGGTCCTTTGGGGGGGGGGCACTGTCACACCCACGGACTGCTTGCGTGACCAGACCCGGCCTATTACACGCACACCGTCACCAGCCTTCTAATGCACACACCTGGGACTCATTTTCCGTCATCGGCACACACCCTTCTTATACCGTACTCTGACACTCACAATTTGCTAAGCAACTTGGTTCCCTCGTTCGCTACGCACTTCCATTTCGCTATTTGTTATCGTTATCGCCACTTACCGTGTTTCGACCTTCGCCTGTTTCTCCGTCTCTGTCCTCGCCTGATCCCTTGGTTGTTGTTGTTTGCCTTACTATGTTTAACCTTGGACTGTACGACTACGCAATTTTTGCCTGCTGTTTGTTATTAAACGCCGTCACGCTTCATTTCAGTTGCACCATTTTGTGCCAGCGTTACAGGAACAGGAAAAATAAGTGTTTTTCCCCACTGACCATTCGTTCTTTTATTTCCTTACCCACTTAATTTAAATCAGGATAACTCAATACATTTGAAATGTGGTCAAAATACAGGAGAGAAAACACATATAAATAGGGAGAACATGCAAAACCCACACAAATAGAGTACTAGGCAACAGCATTAACTACTAGTGCCATCATGCTGTCCCATATTCAACCAGATATGCAATAAACCCTGCATAAATGCATGATCAGCTGCAACTTGGGAAAATGCGGCTGAATTAGGGTCTGAAAACTCTATCAATTGGAAAATGGCACGCATAGTGGAAGATATGGATATAAAAGCAATATACTGTAGCAAGGATGAATGTGTTAGAGAGAAAGGCATGCATACTTAAAGTGGCACTATCAGGTTCACTGGCAGGCATTCACCTCATGAGATGATTGGGCTTGTGAGTTTTGAGACCCTTCACTTTATCATTTATTTTTCTCATGAATATAAGAAAGTGGAATGAATAATATGACCAGTGTGATATCCTGATATTTTCTGGGATACTTTGGGTCCAAACATTGATGGATTGGATGTTTGATGCTTACAGCAAACCTAAAGCTTATTGCTTATTAAGTAAACTCCTTCTTAGCAACTGTATTTAATGACATTAATAATGGATAATGGTATGCACAGAACCAGAAGCCTTAGCAACTCTTTGTGTAAGTAAGATTAGTCAGGAAGATCGTCTAACCCTTACACAAAGTAACACTCAATAATACAGAGGTATTAACAACAGGTGACATGACGTATGTGATGTAAGAAATAAAGCATGTTACTACATATAAGGATGTTGGCAGTTGTTCTAGCAAAATAATTTATTCATATGGTAGCACAACATGGAAAAGCATTTAAAAAAGATGCGATGAGCACGATAAGGCGCTGATTTGGAACGTCTCCCAAATCGCGAGGCAAAGACGAGCTTTGCAATGCCAGTAAGCGAGCATGAATAAATCGCGGAGGGCGTCAAAGCACCAGGAGGCGAGCATGAGCATGAGCATGAGAAATAACGCGGTCGCAAATAAATCACGGAAGATGCCGAAGCACCAAAAAGCTAACCTATAAGCTTTGGTGCGCATGTAGCACGAGCGCAATTAAGTCGTGGAAGGCGCCAAAGCGCCAGAGGGAAAGCGGGAGCTCAGGCGTGCGTAAAGTGAGGCCGGGGAGCATCTCAAATGGAAGCGCACAGCCGGTGGAAGTGAGACTCAGTGGTGACCTCGGACGGAGACAGCGTGAGCTCAGACGTGCAAGGAGCGCACGAGCACAGAAAACAAAACCCTCATTGTGTCCCTAAAATACTAGATACCTTAGGGGCACTATAAGCCCTGGGACGTAAACAACTGACCATACTGACCGAGCAAACGTCCAGAGTGTGGAGGTGTGTTCACTTATACGCGTGCGCACCGGTGGTCGGGTGCGCGGATAGTGTGTGTGACGACCTGGCAACGAACAACGCTAGAACTTGCACTTAAAGTCACGGGAGAAGCAGCTGTTCGCAATCAGGTAGTAAATTAAACACCAGATATAAACCGCCTCAACGATTGCTCTGTAACGCCGATCGGTAAGGACGGCGGAACGCTCCAGGGCGAAAGGTAAGAACCCTAACATGCTCTACTACAGCTTCACCATATTTTAAATAAGGTGAAAATATATATTTTATGTTTGTAGTATAGCAGTTCAACATAATGTGTACTTTTCTTTTGTTTATTTTCTTGTAACAAGAAAATTTCTGCTGGAATTAAAATAAATTAGGAGTTTTGTATGTGTTTGGGATATGTATGATGGTGTCCTGGTGCTATGGTGATAAAAATACAATTGGATGGCATCATCACTCTAAATGATATATATTGTCACTTTTTTGTGTTGTGATGAGTCTTGTCTAGTGGTTAAGGTACTGGACTATGGACCAGAAGGTCCAGGGTTCAAATCCAACCTCTACCACAGTTGGGTCCCTGAACAAGGCTCTTAACATACAATTGCTTGAACTGTAAGACTGTATTACTTGTAAGTCTGGATAAGGGCTGCTAAATGACATAAATGTAAATTTGCCATTTCCCATGATCCTAAAGGACCAAGTGGCATTTGTTTAAAATACTACAGTGTAAAGTTAAGTTTAAAGTTAGTAAAAATACATACACTTCATGGGAAATAATGTTAACACAGATTTAATTTAGTGGGCCTAGCTATGTGAGCAATCACAGTCAGATATGGAGTCTGATATTAAATATAACATTGTATCAGGCTTTTTTTGTATTCATGGCTAACACAAACCCCACTCTACAGCAGAAGAATGCTGACCCACACCTAACCTACTGACATACAAATATTGGTTTAAATGGTGCTAGTCAAGTACTACATATTGTTAAGTTTTGTGTGGTTTATTTCTAACTTTCTGTGTGGAAACAGTTCTGTTTTAGCATGGTGGTACACCTATGGATTTTTTTTTTAAACGTCACTGGCCTGCACAAACCTTCAACCTTATCCAGCATTGTTGCTGATTAAATACACCAACTGTGAGCCAGGTCTTATCGTGCCAACATCAGTGCCCAACATATCTAATGCTGTTGTAGCTGAATAGAGACTAACCCCATGCTGCAAAATAAAAATTATTTTAGGACAGTAAAGCCTGTTAGAGAGAGAAAATAGCTCATAATAACGCTCAGCATGTCATGCTGGATGCCGTGTGTCCTAAAAAAACATAGCTTTATTAGCTTTCTGTTAGAAAGCATTTATGTGGTAATTGTATTGAATATTTTTAGTATTTAATTGAAAATTGACCATTTCAGTATTACTCTTGGCAAATCAAGATACAGCCCCTTACTAATAATTTTATGTAATGAGTAATTGTCAGTCACAATATAAAAATTAGTTAGTGTCCATGAAGACAAAGTCCTCAATGATAGCCATGCTAAGAGAAAACAAGCAAAGAGAAACAGAATTTGGTCCCAATTCAAATGAAATGACTCTGCAATAGGATCTAAAAAGTCTTCCTTCAAATACAAACACTGTTTGAACCAAGAGTCTAACAACCAATCTCAGAGCAAAGAGCAAGTAATATTTTCTTCCACTTAAAGGGAGCCTAATTATGTTGCGTTTAAATGCAATTCCTAAGTGACCTTCTAAAATGCCCTTTATTTCAGACACATTAAAAAAAATAACTTCTGGACTTTTTGTCATTTTGCCAACAACCTCACACCTCCACACATGCATAAATAAGAGATAAAAAGGGAGGAGATGTTGTGAATGGAAATTATAAGGACAGAAAGAAAAGAAAGAGTACGAACAAAACAAATTCCATCTGTCCAGTTTTGAATAATTTTTGCCACCGGCTGTGAAATTGCCTTTCATGACTTGAAAAAGGTTAAACTTTCAAAAAGTTTAGCAAAGTCCATGTCAGGGGAAATGTCACAATTTGGGGTAGGCATATACAATCACAAATAATATGTAATTAAATGCACATGTACACTTGCAGAATATTTAGTTAGAAGAAGACAGTTGAGCAAATCCTGAAACTACATTAAACCACCAACTTCCTATGTTAGAGCACTTATAGACAGAGTTCAAGTTTAAGTGTGCGTGTGAGTTCATGCTTTCTTTTTATTGCTTTTCTCTGTGAGATATTAGACTTTTGTTTAGGTCAGACATCCTGGCTTCATAGAAAACTTTAACATCTAAATAATGCAATGCATTAGCATTTTAATTTGAACAATGACTTTAAAGCCCTTTGTTAAGATTGTCACTTTTACTCTAGTAAAGTGCTACAGTTTTATACAGGGAAATAACATTTACTTTTAGAATAAAAACACAGGGTAATCTTTCTTCTAATATTTTGATTATTACAAAAGTTACAATCTAGTTTAAAAGGTTTTGTTATTACTTTACAACTACACAACTACAAATTCACACCATTGTTTCTACAATGTCAATTTGGTCATTTGTTTGTCCCTTTTAGTCTAATCTCTAATGACCCAGGCTTAGTATCACCACAGATCAGGTACTATTTGGGTGGTGGATCATTCTTCGCATTGCTGTGACACTGATGTGGTGGTGGTGTGTTATTGTGTGTTGATCTGGTATGATTTAATCAGACACAGTAGTGCTGCTGGAGTTAAACACTGCGTTCACTCGCTGTGCACTCTATAGACATATCTGGCCTATGATAGCCAGGTTAGTATCGTACTGCACAGTGGATTTCACTGTTTTCTTTTTGGTTGGCTGTTGTCAATAACTAAGAATTTGCATAATGAATACAATACTGTAAACATAGAAATTAAGAAAAACATAAAAAGCACACAGAGATCTGCACTAAGCAAGAGCTATGACACTTCATTGTGAGCCAATGTCTTGACCAAATCGAGTTGTACATCTGAATTTACAGATATACACAGATATACAAATTTAAGCAAGTTCACCAGGTGCCAAACAAATGGCTTGTGCTGAGCTATGTTTTCTTGTTAAATTCTATCGAGAACCGAATTTGATGGGGTCCGAGGCATTTGATGATTGGTGGTGGCTGTATTTAGAGAAATAGAATAATAGACGTTCTATAATGATAGAACTACAAAGTCCTCTGATATGGTAAGTGGAACTGATAAAATGAGTGTAGAAAAAAGGTGGTGTATCTAATAAAATGACTGGTGAGTGTACATTGAATAGAAAAGAGCTGATATGACTCCTAAGATTTTAAGCAGCACATTACCCATGGCACTCTAGGCTTCTACCCAATCCTTCCGCTAATTTGATTTTTAGTCATACATGTAAGAAAAAACTGGACTGGTTTTGTGCTAGAGGAACAAACCGACAGCTGGGACCTGCCAGCTTTCTCTGAAACCCTTCAGGCGTGAATCGGGCACCTGTCAGGTGAACAAAAAGGACCCCTGTGAGTTTAATCACCTCTAATGCAAGATTATCCAGGTGCCAGAGAACATAATCTCATCCTGACTACATCAGCTGTCAATGGCTCTGCAGAGCATCACTGCTTCCTCCCTCTCTACAAACAAAACATCAGTTCTCAAATGGCATGTCACATGGTTAATAATTCACAGCAGACACTTTTTCATACAGTTGCCAGGTACTGTATGAGTTGTTATGTTTACATAATGTTGTATGATTCCTATTTGGGATAATGAAATGTAAAAACTGATGAAACATCATAATTGATTCTGACAATAACACCAGATCTGACTAACAGGGACATTTTGATTTAACGTAAAATAATAATTTTGTGCCTGAACAGAATTTTTGTTTTTTTTATGTTCATGTTTAAGTTCAGAAGGGGCACTGTGACAGTGGGTCTGTTTCACATGACTACCAACACAGCCTTATCCCCAAGTGGAACCTATATTGGATCAGGGCCAGATGCAGCCTTCTATGACTAGGACTACAGTGAAAATAAATCTGGGTGGATGGATAAGGAAGTTCGGTGTAGGTGTAGCAGAACTTTGTACCATTCTGTATCTGGCCCCAACTCAAGTGCTTCTTAGAAAGTTGGGACCCCAGTCCATGCTCCCACTGCCTTCCACATCCTAGACAAATGATGTCGTGCCTGCACTAGACCTACTTTGTCCATTCTCTGTGCTGTTGGGAACAAGGTCCTTGTCATGTGCCCCCACCCCTATTTTTACACCAGACCATTTTCTTGGTCCTTTAGGCAGTGCATCCTAACCAGAGAATTTCTGCATCATCAATCATGCTATAATACTGAACTAACAATGTGTGTATATTGTGTGAACAACATATGACTGTGTATATCTGGTAAAATGATGAGTATAGATTAATTAGGTTTAAAGGGTCTAGCACTTAAAGATTTAAGACACCTGAAGGTTAGTGTTATGCATTTAACATACACAATGGGAACTATTTAGTTAGCCACTGATTGTGCAAGTTCTCCTACTTAGAAAGATGAGAGAGGTCTGTAATTTTCATCATAGTTATACTTCATGAGAGACAAAATGAGAAAAAACATCCAGAAAATCACGTTGTAGGATTTTTAATTTGTTTGTAAACGATGGTGGAAAAATATGAATTTGGTCACCCAAAACAAGCCATCCTTCGGCCGTCGGAGGCCGTCCATGTCCATGTCCCTCAGCCGTCGGAGGCCTTCCATTTTCGCTCTTCGCCCGTTAGAGGCAGTTTTAGTTTCATCGCCTGTGGGAGGCCGTTTCTGGTTTTTTGGCACGCCCGTCGTTTTTGGGCTTTTGGCCTGCCGTTTTTCATTTTCCCAGGTCGTGCGCCATTTTGACCCCTCTGGCTCTCACAGACCTGTAACAACTTTTTTAAGAAGGTCTTCTGTCCTCCACTCGTTACCTTTATTAATGGCACCTGTTTGACCTTGTTATTTGTATAAAAGTCACCTGTCCACAGCCTCAAACAGCCAAGACTCCAAACTCAACCATGGCCATGCCGAAAGAGCTGTCGAAGGACACCAGGAAGAAAACTTTTCTTTACTAATTTTGACTCATAATTAAAGTGTACTTATGATGAATATTACAGACCTCTCTCTTCTTTTGTAAGTAGGAGAACTTGCACAATCAGTGGCCAACTAAATACTTTTTGGCACCACTGTACACATTGCGAGTAATGTGTAACAATAATTACCTAAAATAATCTTAAGGAAAGTGAAAGGTGTGTATGTATGTGTGTGTGTGTGTGTGTGTGTGTGTGTGTGTGTGTGTGTGTGTGTGTGTGTGTGTGTGTGTGTG
>JAVSBV010137759.1:0-16639 GCA_033117975.1 Parotocinclus spilosoma | reverse complement strand
TTTAATATGTTACATAGCATGTCCCGTCTTGTAACATAGGGCATGTTCGTTTAATCGGACCAGCTGGTTATTAGGACAATTAATTTGACACCCATTGATACCAATGTTTGGCATCACATGCACACGTGATTGTGTGGATCTGAGGGAGGAGATGCCGACCGGTCACAGATTTCAGGACATGAGACTTGAACAACGTTGATAAAAGTATTGACTTTGACTTGGCATTCCTGACTTGAAACTTGGAATTGAGACTTTTTTTTGGCCCTCCAAATGATTGAATTTTTTTAAATTAATTTTTTTACTATTACTATTTGGCATAGGAGTTAAAATTCCAAGAAGAAATGCAAAGATGAAAATAAAATGTAGCACTTTTGATTTAATTTTAGTTTTATTAATTAAAGCAACTTTAGTTATTGCTTCATATTTGACTTGACTTGAGACTTGCTTGACGTTTAGCAGGGACTTGAATTTTAACTCTCAAGCAAGACCCAAGACCTGCATGTGACATACAAATACACAACTTCCAACCTCTATTATCTGCTGCAGTGATGCCTGCAGACCCCTCTGTGGCTTGGCACTATGGTCCAGCCTGGGCAGTGTGTACTCTGTGGACAGGCACCATGGCCTCTGTGACCCTTACCGAGGCATGTCAAGACCAACGAAGATGATATGATTCCAAACTGAGAGTCCATTAATTCATATTTAGGACGTTGAGAGAATTCACACTAATTAGAAGGTACGTCCGCATACTTTTGCATATTGTAATGTGTTCCCTATTAGAGTTATTTCAGCGTCGTTTGTGGCTAATTGGTCCTAATTCAGTGTTCAGGCCACGGCATGTAACGAGGGGTTTGAGCTTCCTGCACAGAGAGCTATAAATTTATCTTTAACACGACAGCCGCTCAATGCTTGTCCCGATGCCAGCTGTTGCGTTATAGCTCCTAATCTTTAAATCTCTAATGATGGCACCGTTCCAGTGCTGATGAAGCTCTTTGTGGATGCCAAATTAGTCTAAGCGTTGGGTGTTGGTGTTAAATTTGCTGTCAGGGCCCGCTAGCGGCTTGTAGCTACTTCAGCAGATTGGCTTCTTATTAGTTGTTATTAATCCTCAAAAACACTGAGGTCAAGCACTCTGATATTAAATATTTGAAACGGGCTGGTGTAATTGGAGAAGTTTGTGTGTGTGTGTGTGTGTGTGTGTGTGTGAGAGAGACGATATGAAGCTTTCTTTAGAACCGCTAGTTAGGTTTAACACATATTAGCCATAGCTAAGAACCTTCTAACTAACCTAGTAAAGATAATAACCTTTTCAGACCATGGGCGTTTATGGAAACGGACTCTGCGTGGCGCCTGTCTGCACAATTTTTAATGTATATAAATCTAATATTGGTGAAAGTAATTGGTGATATCAAACTGGTACGTCTTACTGGTTCAACATTACAAAATATTACTGCTGTAAACACGGGCTTCACATCGGTGGAACATACAGGTTTTCATTACTGCATATGACAGTCAAAAAATAAATAGTCTTTTAAGTTTAGTTTATATGGATAGCTTTAAATCGCTTCCCTTAACAACGCGATGTTTTACTGTTTTAAAATTTAGCCTTGGCTCAGACAGGAATTGTGCTTTCGTGGTAGGCGTGCCCCCGCCATCTAATCTAGCATCCTCTTCAGGATCTAAAAGTTGTTTGTTAAAGTGTTCAGACAAAGTAGCCGTTGCCATTTTGAAGCAACTTGCTATCGAAACTTGCTGAATAATGCATTTCCAATGTGTGTAATATTGCACTTGTGGGGCGATTATTCCGCTTTTCCACACGACATATTGCAGTACCACGTTTGACCGTCGGGTTTCCCTATCAAAACATAAGAGGCGCTGTAGAGCAGCGTCAGTATTGTGCTAAGCTGTCAAACTGTTGTTCTTGCGTTTTAACGTTTTAGGTGACCGCTTAAAAACTTTCGCGCACGTCTAATGAACGTTTTATTCATGGAGAACAATACGTAAGCAAAAATGTTACACAAAGGTGATTGATATGAAAGTGTGGGACTCTCAGCCCACTTAATTTGACCAGTGGTATGCTATTCCTGTTAATAGCTTTGTTTGGATTGGTGTCTGGTGCTTCAATGTATACACAAATCACATACGCTTGAAAGCTTCTTACAACATTCTAGATGCCACCTTTTTCCTAGCGCATACCATAAAGCTTGTTTCCTTCTTCCTTGAAGTGAAAAATGGCCTCGTGAGGTCACACAGTGTGTTCGTAGGTGGTTGGGTTTAGGCCTAATGGTCCTTCTGTGTGCTTGGTGTATAAACATTTGCTCACTATGTTGCCTGTTGGCGCGAAGGTTGCCGAATATGCGAGGAATGCTGTGTGTGGTCATGCCGTCCGTCACTCATCTAGATGTTCAACTGCGCCGCTGTGTCAACATAATCCCTGTTTACACATTTACCCCTCACTCTTGTTAT
Organism: Parotocinclus spilosoma; assembly: GCA_033117975.1. NCBI lineage: Eukaryota > Metazoa > Chordata > Actinopteri > Siluriformes > Loricariidae > Parotocinclus > Parotocinclus spilosoma. Next base: position 14,173 of record JAVSBV010137759.1, on the reverse strand, counting down.
TGCTCCCTTCCAGTCGCCTTTTCCCCACAGTGGACCTCCTCAGAACGGCAGGAATGGGTGGGAGCTTTTATACTTCATCAGCTGCACCGTGACGGATTAACTGGTATGCATTAATGGATTAGATGTAATGTTCAGCATGCAATCATCCTGTGAAATGCTGGAATTATCTTCAAGTAGATCTTAATGCAGTGGAACATCATGCACTGTATAGAATCATTTGTACATTAATCACGATTTAATGCTGTGCTCAGATGGCGCAGTGGTCTGAAACAGTAGCTTACCACGGCAGAGACCAGAGTCAAGTATCGGAGGTGCCTACTGGCCAGATTAGACATGACCTGGCACTGTTGACTGTGGAAGGAAGGCGATTCTGTCATGGGCATCAGAACCCTGCAGACCCGACCAGAGGAAAGAATGGACATGGAAAAACCTGTAGCTGCTGGAAGAGGAACTTTTTGTGAACTTTTGTGAAGTTTGAGAAGTTTCCAAATCTACAAATAGGTGCCACCTGCATGCCAGCAGACCATTTGGAAGCGCGCAGAAGGAGCTTTAATCCAACCAGATTCATAAGAAACTACGTCTGGTTCCACCAGATCTGTGATTCAGTGATCAGACGAGACAAAAACGGCATCAAAGATCTTCTGAAAAGGTCTGGATGCAACCTGCTTTGACTGGGGGGGGGGCTGTGTAGTGAACATTTTGGGGAGTATCACATTATGCTGCATGGCAGAGGGTGAAATATAACGTCTTCATCTTTTGAAATTGTTGTATTTAGTATTAAACAGCAACGTTAAACTTTTCAAGCTTTCAAAAGCCCTTCTTAAGAGTTCATTATCCAGCAAGTCCAAGTTGTGAGAGATTTGAGGTTGTTCTGAGGATTATCGGTGAATGTGGAAGCATAGCTCTACTCGTGTTGAACGAAAAAATCCGAAATGACTGTTGAAACAATTCGAAAAAATGCATAGATGATCTACTCTTGCACATGGCCCCTCTGTATCTGGCCATGCTTCTGAAAGTATCAACTGGGTCATGGTTCCATTTTCCATCAGGATGATCATGTGCATCTCCGTTCACAGAAAAAATGGTTTGGTGAGGCATTCAGTGCGCCGATCTTAACCCCACTGAAAACTGAGCTGATGAGTCTGTAAAATTCTTGGACTCTCTCCTGGACTGCCGAAGTACAAGAGCGCCTTTGTCCTTTTTCCGGATAAGCCTAAACTTCTTGTCCAAATCCTAATAAACTCAAAGGTGAATCAATAAACCTGGAGTGTTTCAGCGCTCATGCTAGTGTTTCTCTCGAACCACGTCCACCGAGTGGTTCCTCGCAAAAGAAATGAAGTGCGAAGGTAAATATTTGGGACTCGCCACTGCGACGTGACAAAGCCAGGACAAATATTTAACGCGAGTTCAGGGCGAGTTTTATGGCGCGAGACAATTCCGCCCAGTCAGTTTGTTCGTTTGCGCCAAACAAGCAGAGAAGAAAAGATGGAGTCACATTCCTCATGGGGTTTCCTGCTGTGATGGATGGGACGTGGAGGACTGAAGAGAAACCGATTCATCCTCACAGGAAGTCGGCTTTGTCGCTTTTATTTAGGAACAGTTTAGTAAACTCCTTTCATTGCACTTGCTGGACTTTATTGTTAGAGTTCAGGTAAGAAAAGCGTACAGATATAGTTCACCCTCTGCTGTGAGGGTCGGTGCAGGCCATTGTAACTCTGAGAACAAAACCACTGGTCCTTCGAAATTGGACTTACTGGTGCCAGGAAACCCCTGTGGATATTACTTCTGGTTTTTGTACCAATGATCCTTATTTCAGATTAATAAAGAAGGTTAATAAAACCTCACCAGAGGCGGAATACGAGCGCCTCTGCACTGTAAACGGTCCCTTTACCTATTGACCTATCCTGGTGTGTAGCCCACCTCCAGTCCTACAGAGGCTCCTGAAAAGTTTGAAGTGTTTCTCTCTAAAAGCTCCTGACTCTTCTGTGCCCCTTGGGTCGTGGAGATGGTTCAACTTTACTCTAGCCATTTATAAGGTCTGACGGTGTGTATTTTTTTAGTTTGCATGTTACCAACTCTGTTTGATTTGGGATTGCACTGCCTCTCACACCCAACCAAGTTTTTTTTTTTTTTTTTTTTTATGTGGACAAAAATGTTTAGGATCGGATTAAAATCCATATCCGCGTTCACGAAATCTTAGTCAACTGCTTTTTTGAACCCTAACTTATTTTACACTCAGAGCCCGAAATTGTGCAAATAGTAGCCACTAGAGGGATACACGCACCCTCCACTCTCACTGCGCGCGCTCCTGCCTCCAGTGTTTTTACCTGCGCTTACGGACTTCCCCCGTTCAGAGGAGGAGGCAGGACTCAAAAACAGAAACTCCTGAGCGTTGAGAGCAAAGCCTGGTGCTCAGCCTGCCCAACTCGAACCCACAAGCCCTGATGAGGATCCGGGATGCAAGGCGTGCTGCAGCGCGCGCCGCAACTTTTAATCCGGGCACAACTTCAGAACTCTGCTCTTATCGTCGGGGTTTTCTTTTCACCATGCACGCGGCTGTGACGCTCTTTTCGCACGCTCGTGCCACTTCTGATCTCATGGGCTGACCGGAGGAGCTTTGCAGGAACTCTGTCTGGGCTGCAGATCAGTTTAGGTGATGGCATGAGGGGGGCTTGATTCGGATCTGATTGATGACTTATTAGTAATCACCCCCTCCCTTTTGGATGCGTTCAAAAGGCAACGTGGAGCGCAGAAATGAACGCACCACTAGCGATCCGACATCGAGTCTGACTTTCTCCTGGCGTTTGCCCACGCTAAGATTGGAAGTTCGCACGTTGAGTGAAAACATTTACCCCCACCACCACCACCACCACCACCACCCCACCCCTTGAACCACGTTTTCACGAACCAATATGAAAGTGGGGACTTTGCTGCCGTGGCTTCCTTGTCTGATTATTCTGATGCTGTGTGTCGGGTCCGAGTGTGGCGCCGTGTGGAGGACAGGAAGGTCCAAACGCGACTTGGTGAAGCTTCGAGAAGCGCGGGCGAGCGTACCGGGATCGTGCGCCACACGCTTGCCGCGCGGTAAGCGCTCCGTGCCGGGGCTTGAGCGCCGGCTGCCACGCCAGCGCAGGCGTGCCTCGGTCACGGACGAAAACGAGGACGCGCAGGGTGCTTCTTCTACGCTGGGACACGCGGTTTACTTCACCGGCCGGGGAGACCAGCTGCGCCTCAGACCGGCCGTCGAAATCCCCAGGGGAAACTTCACACTCGGAATGTGGGTCAAACCTGAAGGTGGTCAGCGCTCTCCAGCCGTGATCGCAGGTACGAGATGCGTTCTCAGATGTTTGTGATGTGAGGTCACCATTTAAGAGTTAATCTGTCAGCTCCCGAGGCTCTAACTGCGCGCAAACTTTCACCGCGCGCGTAAAAGCGCGCTGCACATGTGACCCAGCTGGGGAACATTTCACACAGTTTGAGGTGCTAGACCACAAACGATCGCAGAAAGTTATGACAGCCCACGGGGTGTGTACACAGGGGTGCCTATAGTCACAGAATCCAGTTTTTACGCACGAGGCTTGGAAAGACTGCCTTAAAATCATTACGCGTAACCTTATTTCTGGGTTTGCGCCATGTGACTCCTGTAACCGAGATTAAAAGCGTTTGTCTTACAAGGTGCATGCGCGCTCTGCCTTGCTGTATCTCGTTTTACGCGCACGAACGCTTTCACAGGATCTCCTCCAACCCACATAAGAAACCCAGACTGCCCAACATCCCCCCGCACCCCCAACCCCCCCCCCCAAGGCACACCTTTCCCTGTGCGCGCTTGTTTGACTTGAGGTTTTGATAAGGGGGGGGGGTACCAGATTATGTACTTGTCCCTCTAATATCATGTTTGACAATGAACCTCTGAACAGGGCACGTTTTGAATCCTGAGTAAATTTGAGTCTTATTATTTCCTTATCTGTTACCTAAATCGGTTAATTGTGATGGAAATGGGCTTCTTCTGGGAGCTCGGTGACCAATAAAATGTTAACGGAAGCAGTAATGTGAAACAACAACACACATTGGGGTGCATTACTAGTTTTGGTTGATTTGAGATCAATCCTCTGGCTTGGCATCCACAAAAATGTTCGTAACGATTCGATGACGTGATGTTACACATTTCTTTGATTTCTGGCAACCCTGATAGCTTCCCTGATATATAAGTGTGCTGACATATTTGGGAAGGAATTAAGCATGTGAGCTGGCCATAAATATTGTAGCTGGTTCAATGGGGCTTTTTGGTTGCAACCAGAACCGGCCAACCAAATCAAGATAATTATCTTTCTGCTTATTGGAATAATTATTTATTTTTTTACAATTTAGGATTGAATAGATAATCAAATCTACAATGTGGCCATGGTTGTCGTCGTCAAAACGGCACATCTGTAACAATTCTGTTGAAAATCTGCCTTCGTCTTGATTGCAAAACCCATTTCTTTGCTCGTCCGTGGCATTTACCCCGCCAAAATAAAGGATAAAGGATGTTTGTGATTTGTAACACCTCCTCTCGTTCCCGAGCGCTCTTTTCCCAGGGATGACATAATCTGTTTGAAAGTGTGAGCAGCCCTGGCTTTTTGCACAGCATCACAGTCTCAACTCGAATGAGACTTGCTCTGTTAATGCAGACTGGGAAAATGCCTCCGACCTTTTTCGCGGCAGCTCTGACTCACTTTAAGTGGTACCGTTGGTCCCTTTATAGAGAAATCCGGATGAATCGAGCATCAGGCTTGTTGTGTAAGAGCGAGCACTTGATCTCTGTGCATCCTGTCTTTAAAAGGAGGCTTTCAATACATGAAATGCTCTCATGAAAAAAAGTAATCTTTTAAATCCGACCCGTGACTCTTAGGAAATAAGACATGACACAGAGTGCATCTGGTTGAACGCAGCCAGTGCATCTGTTTTCTTTGTCGTTGTGCACGGGGACTGCTCCTGCCTATTTTTTTTCTCACAGGCGGGAACATGGGTCCGTTTAGTTGACCGAACTGAACCGTTAAGACTCTGAACCTACCTGAGACTAGCAGATGGGACAAAGCAACGGTCAAATCCGTTTAACCCCTTCTGATTTCTGGGAACTGGGATCTGCAGTCTTGCGGTTCTGACCGATAAAACCTACTGGGTGCACTTTAAAAAAAATTAAAAAAAATGATGGAGAGGTGATGCGGAAAGCTGACCGCTGGTTAGAAGAACGTTCATCGTACCCAAGAGTTCGATTGTTAGACCTTCCACCTGAGCGGGGCCTTTATGAGACGGGTCCGCCAACTAAAGCGGTCCCGTTCAAAGCGGATGGTGAGCATGCACTGAATTCAGGACCTTGAACAGCGCTGAGGCGACGTTCCTGTGTCTGTGAGAAGACAGAACACCTCAGATCAGCGCGTAAATACAAGCCCGTATAATTACAGTACAATTGTTTTTGCGTTCGGGCGTCGCTGCTGGAGAACTTGACCCTGATGGTGCACGGGGCCACTGCAAAGGACGTTCGTTCCACAACAAACAAACTAAAGGTCGCCAAGCCAGCACTTACACAAGGCCGTGTTCCATGAGGACAAAGCGTGAGGGTCAGCAGATCTCGTTTTGAATTTTCCATGACCTGCCGAACTATGGAACGGACTGGGTTTGAGTGCTGCCTAAACTCGATAAAACATGTTTATTAGTTATTTAGGGTCCATGCGAAGACACGATATGACCATTGAGCAGGGCTGTAGAGGTGTCCAGACCTTTTATAACTTAAGCTCGAGTTTAATCTTTTAGAAATCTTTTGATCTAAGAGCTTAGACGATGGGGGAAAGTAACCAAAGCCAGTTGGAGGAGCGTTTTAAGAAACCTGGAGAATTTGGGTGGATTGCGACAAGATCTCATATAGTCCAGACCTTCACCCACTGGCCACAAACTTTTCCAGCTTGTCTTGTAAGTGGTTAAGTCATGAGGTTCCATTGGAGTTATGGGTAATCAGGGCGCAGTTGGCTTGGGAACATCTGGGGAACTTTTGAGAGAAGCTCCAGGCTGAGCCCGTGGTTACAGAAGCCTGGACTGATCCTCTTAACCCGTTGGAAGGAGCTGGAGTCTTTGTGCCAACAAGCAGACCTTACGATAGCGGGGCTGTCGAGTAACTAGTCCCATGTACCAGGCATAGGTTGGTCTGGATAGTGCCCCAGGAATGCCCACATGAAGAGGAGATATAAACTGGTTAGGTTGGCAGTGCTTAAGGGTCTGGACAATCCTGACTCTTTGAATCACCCATGGAAGGGGAAGACTACCCAGGCAAGTCATGGAACCCGGCTTTACCTTCTTGGGATTACGTTCCTCTTGACTTCCTCTGTAGTTTCTCTCATACATATTCACGTATTTTTCCAGAGGCAAGAGTTCCATCAAAGCGCTTGGACCCGAACAAATGCAAATACCTGTGATGTTCGGACAGCCCAGGCCTCCAGTGTGGCCTCCAGATCTCAGGCTCTCTTACATATTTATCATTCCCGAAATCCGAGACGGAGATTAGAACCAGTCGTCCTCGGAGGCGGGACTCTGGATAAACGCCCGAGTTTCGTTCTCCAGTAAACGCGTAACCGTCTCTCCAGGTTCACGGGCGGCCCGTGTTTGTTACAGGCACTGCGACTGCGAAAATAATTAGCTCCCACATGCGCCTCGTTGGGCATGCACACGCACACTCCAGCGTAAACATGATCCTTGCGCCGACTCGACTGAGGAACGGGAGGACTTGTAGGGGTTGACGTGTGAACCAATGATCGGAGTAAACACGTAACCGAAGCCGAACCTGACACGAGTCGTCCAAGGCTAACAGGAAAAAGGTGTTTTGGCACGTCTGGTGTCATGGAGCCTGTGCAGCATGCGAGCTTTTCTGGCTCGAGCCTCTGACCGTGGTCAGCCGACGATTTTCACTCTTAGTGGGCGTTCTCGAACGGCTGCATGTGGTTCTCGGTTATAAAAGAAAGCGCTAACGTCCCATCCCTGTGATGGTCCCCAAATTTATTAGTGTGTGCTCCAGATTGAAGTCGTGCTGCACAATAAACCAGTGTTGCCCCATAAAGCCATAAAATAAGAAAATAAGAAAATATTGATTGAAAAACGAAATGAAGATGAACAGAGGATCTCCAGTTGGTTGGAGAAAGACAGAAATAGGGAAGGGTTGGAAGGGATTTGGATATTTCTGCCTCTACAGAGCGTAATATCATTAAATGAGTCAGAATCTGGAGGATTTCCAGTCCTAAATAGCCTAAAGTGAAGAGGGGTGATCTCTCTGCGCTCCCTCAGGCGGCAGTGCATCAAGGGCAGTTTGCTTGATCAAACCTTCATCAGAGGTGCATTCACAAATTACAACTTTACTGTAAAAAAAAGTTTTAATTCGTGTAGCCTTGTGTTATAACCAGGTCCAGAAAGCTCCGCCCACTTTTCTGGGCTCGGAGGCACCTAGGGTTTTAATTTCACACCGTTTTTCTATCTCATCCAGGTCTGTTCGATAAGTGTTTCTATGCCTCGAGTGACCGCGGGTGGATGCTCGGCATCAAGACAGTAAGCGACCAAGGCAACCGTGACCCGCGCTTTTTCTTCTCTCTGAAGACCGACCGAGCTCATAAGGTCACCTCCATCCACTCCAACAGCCCTTACCTGCCAGGGCACTGGGCACACGTGGCGGTCACGTACGACGGCGCGTATATGAAGCTGTTTGTGAACGGTGCTCAGACCGCCATTAGCAGGGAACAGTCCGGGGACGTCTTCTGCTCTCTTACCAAAAAGTGTAAGGTAGGTCCCAGATAACGTAGCTGAATGATCTTGTCGTGTGGTATCTTCTAACGGGCTTAACCTGTCGTTCCGGATTCTGCTCTCGACCCCAAGGTGTTCATGGTGGGTGGAAACGCTTTGAACCACAACTACCGAGGTTCCCTCGAACGAGTCGGTCTGTGGCACCAAGCCTTGTCCCAGCGCCAAATCCTAAGGGACATGCACGGCCACGACCCTGACAACCAAGAATCCCTCGTGATCCAGGAGAAATTTGAGCACCCTGAGCGCAAGTGGCTGGTGATCAAGGACGGAAATTTCCCTCAGCCTGACGACGGACCCCGCGCTGGCCTGGACCATCTGGATACGACCCTCGTTCCGCCGGCTTGCGGCCAGACCGTGTGCGACAACCTGGAGGTCATGCGGAACTACAACAGCTTCTGGAGCTTCCGGCGACCCAAGACGGTCCGCTATCGCGTGGTCAACGTGTTCGACGACGCTCACCGCAGGCCCACCGTGACGGATCAGCAGATCCATCTTCAGCACCAGCGCCTGAACGAAGCCTTCTTAGACTATAACATCACCTGGGAGCTGACGGTCCATAACGTCACCAATTCCTCGCTCCGGTCCCGCCTGATCCTGGCCAACTGCGACATCAGCAAGGTTGGAGACGAGGACTGCGACCCTGAATGTAACCACACCCTGACCGGGTTCGATGGCGGCTACTGCAAGCCCAGGACGAGATGCTCAGAGAGCAAGATAGGCAACGGAGTGTGTGATCCGGAATGCAACTCGGACCACTACGGCTACGATAAAGACGACTGCTGTAACCCAAATATTACTGACGTCACCAAGACCTGCTATAATCCCCTGTCCCGGCTCAGGTAAGCCCGATTACGGCGATTGATTTTGTCACGTCTGTGTTGTCGGTATCGTTCTATGCCAAAACATGTGTAGGGGGCGCTGCTGTAACTATATATAGGATTTGTAAATATCTGTGCTTAAACCCTGGTTGGCGTCTCGTAGTGGGAAACCCAACATGTGCCCCATTTGTCCTTCATGCTTTGGATGTTTGGTCTTTTAACCACTCCAAATTTGGTCCCTTCTCTGTGCCACTGGGGCCAGACCTTCTTGGTTTATCCTAGACGCACCAGGTAGGGCGCCACTTTATGACCATCAGCCCTCATCTCAACAGAGAATGAATTCAAACCAGTTTGTACCAATCCATCGTGAAGTGATGTTGCCTTGATGCCCAGGCCTGGTCTGCAGGATGGACCAAAGAGCTGGCATGGGGAAGAGACTGAAGGTCTGGAGCTTGGGCAGGAGAGGGTTGAGAGGGCTGGGCACACGGTCATATAATGAGCCTCTCCTGAGGTGGAGATGGACAGTGTTTCATAAAATTAAAGATTATTTCAGCTACATCAACATTTCTGTTGAACATTTCTGTCCGGTCGGTCCTGCAGGATGGTTGGCGCTGGGCGTTTCGGCATTCTTGCTGCCCGTTTACCCGGTGGCGAGGAATCAGGGGGGTGAGAGAGTCTCGTCACACTTCGGAAATCACTTCTCTGAGTCTAATTAATGACAGTTTTGATTTGATTTCAATGTGAATGCGAGTCGGACGCGTGAAAGAGACAAACCGTTTCCGTCCAGGACGAAGCCGTACCCTCGTTTCGGCTTTTCCTTTGGCCCTATGGCAGGCTCATAATTCAACCCGCGTGTCAGGACGCGAGCCATGCGCCTCGTCAGGACCAGAAAGCAAAGAGAAATAGTTTTTCTTTCCATTTTCCACCTCATTCCACATGTCACCCAGTAATTTTTGATTAAAGTGCTTTTAGCGACGGTAACAGTTACTCCTGGGTCGACTAGAAATGCAGTCGCAGCTTCGGGAAGGCAGAGAATCCACGTTTATTTCCAGGAATTATTTAGGGCCCATCGTAAGACATTTCTTCAGCAGCACCAAAAAAAAATAAAATAATAATCATCCTTTATATTCTGGATTGGGTAATGAACCACGTAGGGCTTCTCTAGATCGCTTAAGTCATTCGTTTGTTCATCGTCTTGTTCTAACGCTAATATCGGTAAGGCCGCTCTTCTGACTGCACAAGAAAGCTCGTTTAGGTCCTCGTTCATCACGAGGGGCGACGTTTTAGGATTTGGGCTGAATGAAACGACTGTAAACAAAGGCTTAATCGATCTGATCATGAAACAAATTCAAGCACGTGTGACGTTTTTATATGTTATAATCCTTACTAAAAGACATGCCTTTAAATCAAATTAATTTACATAACTAAGTCTGTTGTGCCCTTAAAGGTCATGCATTTAATTCTCAATGATTATTATTAACCTAAGCATTTGATATTTTATTGTAATTTTTGTGTCTCTGCAACCCCAAATGAAAAGGTGGGGTTTGTTGATATTTTCAGGACTCAGATTTTAGGGAGTTTTCCGCACACGAGACTATTTTCTTTACATCAAAGGGTGTGGAACAGGTGGGGCATTTCCCTCGGGCACTGGTGCGACTTGACCCGGGTTGTTGGGTCAGCATGGTAGCCTGCTGTGCTAGCGGAGCACCCCTGAATAATTTTAATAATAATCCTTTAATATGTAGCTAAATCAGTAAAGACATTTCAGTGCCTGGTCGCATCAGCTGAGGTTTTTTGGACTATTCAAAATAGCTCAAACGAGGAACCAGGCCCAATTTGGTGCCGTTTTTGAACAAAAGGCGTAAGCGGTAATGTAATGTAATGTAATGTAATAATCTGCAATGAATGAATGAACGAATCAAACTTGAACTTCCCAGTCCGTTGCAGGGCAGGCAGGGTTTGCTGTCAGGGAGTCAGGGATGATCCCCTAACAGCTTGCCCCTCCCTCTGAAAATGGCATTCAAGAAAGCGTTATTTAAGATGTCAATTCAGAGCGTGATAAATCTTTATTTATTTAGGGGACTTGTTATGTTAGAGATTCTAAATCCTGAGCGGGCTTTTATTTGCCTCCCGAATTGAGTGCCTGCGCTTCGTTCTCTGTCATGCCGATGCACTGATTTGGCGCTGGGGGCCACGTTTCAGTAATCGAGTACAACGGTTGCATTTCTCTTCTAATTAACTTCATTAGAGGAGCAATGTTTTCTCTTCGTCTGCTGAGTCGATTCCAGCGCGAATTCCTCAAGCACTTCAAATGACTCCATGTGCGGCCCGCGAGGTGACATCAGGCTCGGGGGGGAAAGAGGCATTTGTTTTTTCCCCTCCAAAACGTATCCCAGTGCAATCATCGAAAGTTCATCCGTCATCAGACATCTGGTCCGCTCGCAGAAAATCAGCAGCTGGCGACAGACGAGGACGCAGTTGCGATATTACGATTGACGGATTAACGACCGTTTCTTAGAAAGACACTTTGAGACCGGTGCCAAGGTGAAGGGGGCGGGCGACGAGCAGGAGATGAGCTCCTCCAGTGGCTGCTCGCTTCTCGCCTGATTGCAGCCTCGCCCGGGGAGACGGACAGAAGGCAGCGATCGTGGGCGTTCTCAGACATTCCGGCTTAATTGTAGAACTCTGGATGAACATCACGCTTTTGTGCGTGCGCAAACAACGAGCCGGCCGGGTTTATTATTGCAGACTGAAGCCTGTTACCCATTTATTTATTTGGGGAGCTGGCTAGGAGGAAGCAGTAGATCTCGCATCCCGTTGGGTTAACCAAAGAGCAGGAGCGGTTCTGTTGAAGCTGATTTAAGCACCAAATGTGTACGGAAAGAAGTGGAGGAACTTGGAGAGGAACCCCTGCAGATCAGCCGGCGGTGCAGGATCACGGGTGGTGACCTGGCCATCGTTCACCTTGCTGTCGTGTAACACATGACGAGCATTTAGTGAAACGTGAGCGGGGGTCAGCTGGCTTCTGAGCTTTACAATCACCTGAACTCTAAGCCCTACAGCCCATAAAGCTAAAGGGCATTAACGGATTTGCCCCTAATGGAGCGCTTTAACGTAAAACGGCCTCTTAGAGGCACAAGATCCTCGCAATAGTGTGTTCCTGTTACACACACACACACACACACACACTTTTATCCTGATGAAGCCCAAAAAGGTGGCGACGGCGTCACAAGTGCTGGGATTGTGCTGCTCTGCCGTCCTGGGCCTGAACAACACTATCCTATATATACAGTACTGTGCAAAAGTCTTAGGCCACCTTTAGATTTGTTTTGCTTTATCATAATACAGTGACCCTATATAACTAAGGACTGGATCCAAAAATGTGAAACTTTGATTCGTGGCTCTACCATCCTCTATTCCGATGATCTTCTTTCAAATGTTTGTGAGCTTTTGCATATTTTGGGTTTCTTGGCTGCTCCACTTCCAAAAAGATCACCTGATTAAATTTCTATGGACTGTAGAAGGGTCAGTTTGATCCTGATACTGCCCCCAGAGCTCCCAGCTACTGCCGTTACTCAAGTTTAAAGAGAAATTCACACAAAATACTTATCATTATAACCTATAAAAGCAGTTTTTTTAATACAACATATACATTTCCTGTAATTCCTGGTTGTATTTAAACAAATAGGCAGATAAATAATAATAAATGGTCACTATAACATGGTTTTAGCAACACCCTTTCTAATCTAGTGGTGGCCTAAGACTTTTGCTCAGTACTGTATCTTTCTGAAATGTAATAAGGCAAAGCAAAAAGGGTAAAGTTACAGAAATACAGATGAGTCAAGTACAGATACGGGCAGTTTAGAAGCAAGAGGTCCATGCCTGAAAAATGAACAGCTAAACCTTTGGTGCAGATGAAGCCAAGGGACTGGTACCCAGTTAGACCTTGTGTAGGTTGCTGTGAAGGATTTGTAGTCATAAAATGTTGTCGCGTTCCTCTTTTTAAATTTTACGTTCTCCGTTTTCTCTTCAATGCCGTCTACAAGCTGCCAACATGCTGTCAGGGGGGTCATGTTATTTCAGCACCAGCCCACCAAGGAACGAAGGTAACCCAGATTCAACTCAGAGAGGCTGTGGGAGAGAGATGGATAGATAGAGAGGTACGAAATCGAGTAAACGGAGGACGGAGGAGACCTGTGCCGTTTGAGTTTCGGATATTAATGATGGGGAATCTGTCGGACAGGGCAGCGAGCAAAAAGAGGTTCTTCCGATCCGGAGGCTCTATGCAGAAGCATCTGCTCTCTGACTGCGCCGACGTGAGTCCATTTACCGTTTGGAATATTAGCTTCTACTCGTACCGTGGTCTGATCTTCACCCGAGTAATGCAGGTACACGCGGACGGTGAAACAGGACGTTAAGGGAGCGTTCCCGTGGTCGTGCAGTCAGTAAGATATTTTGCACGTGGTGATTTGTTTTCAACCGTAACAGGAATTACACAATATGAGAACATTTGGTACAGGACTGTAGGTACAGGTATTCAGATCTGCATGAGGAACGTTACCGTCTGGGATTCTGTCAGCTTTAGATTGTGTGATGATGAGAGCATCAAGGCTCGAGACTCAGACTCAGACTCTGGAGAATCAAGACTGGGCTCACTTAAACTGTAGAGACTGGAGATTTGATTCAGACAGCAACTCTAGAGACCTGTGACTCAGACTCAGACTTAAATTCTAGAAACTCAAGACTAGACTTGGACTAAAATTCCAGAAACTTAATACTAGACTCAGACTAAAATTCTAGGAACCCAAGAATAGATTCTGACTCAAACTGTAGAAAATCAAGACTAGACTTAGACTTAAACTCCAGAAACTTAATACTAGACTTAGACTAAAATTCTAGGAACCAAAGAATCGATTCTGACTCAAACTGTAGAAAATCAAGACTAGACTTAGACTTAAACTCCAGAAACTTAATACTAGACTTAGACTCAAACTATAAAAACTCAAGACTAGACTTAGACTCAAACTATAAAAACTCAAGACTAGACTTAGACTCAAACTATAGAAACTCAAGACTAGACTTAGACTCAAACTATAGAAACTCAAGACTAGAATTAGACTCAAACTCTAAAAACTCAAGACTAGACTTAAACTCAAACTCTAAAAAGTCAAGACTAGACTTAGAATCAAACTATAGAAACTCAAGACTAGACTTAAACTCAAACTATAAAAACTCAAGACTAGACTTAGAATCAAACTATAGAAACTCAAGACTAGACTTAAACTCAAACTATAAAAACTCAAGACTGGACTTAGAATCAAACTATAAAAACTCAAGACTAGACTTAGAATCAAACTATAGAAACTCAAGACTAGACTTAAACTCAAACTCTAAAAAGTCAAGACTAGACTTAGACTCAAACTCTAAAAAGTCAAGACTAGACTTAGACTCAAACTCTAAAAACTCAAGACTAGACTTAGAATCAAACTATAGAAACTCAAGACTAGACTTAAACTCAAACTCTAAAAAGTCAA
>JAVSBV010137750.1:0-16640 GCA_033117975.1 Parotocinclus spilosoma | reverse complement strand
CGCCTTTTGTGTGTTATTCACACTCGTGCTATAAGCACGCCCTGAGCTTATATGCTCGCCTTTTTGCGCTTTAGCCATTTCCACGATTCCTTCGCCCCCTCGCGCTGCGTGTGCGTTAGAGCTCACGCTCGCCCTCTGGCGCTGTGGCATCCTTTTAGAAGTATTAGAAGGTGTTAGAAGTATACTGTCCGGCGCTCTTGCGCTCTATTGAGTCAGACTCTAGTCATGGCTGGCTCGTGGTGTGCCCCGACTAGAGTAGCCACCGGGTAAAGACGCACTCTATAAGATATATCCCGGTTTTGGTTTTTTAGAATTGCATGCACTTTCGAGCTCACTTTCGCTCCCTGGTGTTTGGACTATCTTCGTGCCTCGCCATTTAAGAGACGTCCCAACCGTGCTTTATGCACGCTTGCCCGACTGATGCTTTGTCGTCCTCTCGCGACTAGGTCACGTGTTGCTCCCACTTGTGACGCAACCTCGGCGCGCCCCCTTTATACGATGTGGGATATACTTATCCTGCATACTTGAGTCCTAAATAAAAACCTACCACATCTCGTAACAGCCTATGGAGAAAAAAAAACAGCCTAACAATATCACAGATGTTCAGTCTAATGTATGCCAAAACCATAATATGTTTAATATGGTTCCAGTACTTTCTAGCTAGCTCTATATTTATGGTTTAATGAAAGAAAATATTTATTTGTCAAAACTTACAAATAATTTGCTTCAATAGCTGCAGCATCTGATTGTAGATTAGGAGACTTGATATCTCAAATACTAATCTCACCACCCCTGGCCACACAGACCCAGCCCCCACCATGAGGAGTGCTGAGACGCAAGAGAGTCTACAAGGAAACACACTTCTGAAAACACTTAAGAAGTGTAAAGCAAAGTTTTTGGTGCAATTCTTCTGGTCATTTGTGCCAGAGAAGATACACTGAACTTAATGTCAGCTTGAAACTCAATTTAAAGCATTTACAGCATAATAGGCAGACTATGATCTGGTGTAGTTCCATACTGCAAACCAGCACTCTTCACTGGGTACCACTGGTTTATATCCCACCTCTGGTAAGGAAGGATTTGAGCAATATGCACAAGATGTGAGAGTTTATGCCCAAGAGAGGTTCCTGGGCACCATTAAAGATAGATGAGTAGTGGAAACCATAACAATGGGCAGTAATGGTCATATCTGTCAATTTTCAGAGCTTGTCAAGGTGGGGGCTGTGTCTAAGAGATGCACATTACAGACCAGTGTTACTGGTGCCCAAAAGTTACAGTTTTCCTCACCGTGCAAAGGGGAAACGTAAGGCGAGTTATAGCTCCAGTTGTGTATAATGTCTTAAATATTGGATGTTGGTATTTTTGGGAGTGTGGCCTTTTGTTTAGAACCATTGCCTAGTTTATCAAGGTCAAAATTTTTATCTGATTTCATTTGTGTATTCTGTAATCTTCCCCATGTTGATGATTAAGCAACATGAGGCATAAAAGGGGAATTTGGCCTCTTTGTCACATCATATTTATAGCATGGTGAAAGAGGAAGTCATGGATAACTGCTTGACAGGTCCTAAATACTCAACTGAACTTAAAACAACAAAATGGGAAATTTCTTAATTGTATTTTGTTTATAAGAATTTCCATTGGTTTTGTTAGATCTAATTGCATGAATATTTATTAATTTGGAAGTGGGTTGGCTCTTATTCACACATGAGCTGAATTGTACTGTGCCACAGCCTAATGCATGCTGTGTCAGCCAATATGAATTTCATCTTCACACATATCCCCTGAATGTTAAAAGTTAAATTTTCACACATTATGCTCTCTGGTAAATTAGTGATAATTCTTGGGTAAAAGTGCATATGTGAGAGGGGATTTGGAGCAATGGTATCAGTTTGAAAACAGGCCACCAAAGGGTGATTTAAGATTGATTTGATGTGGCTATTTTAATAAGACACTTCCTTCATTGTTCTAATCTGCATCCACCCCTCTTTCTTCTGGCAGTAAGAGTCTGTTGTCTGCGCTGAGTCTCCCCCACAGTTTCCGAGTGAGAATGACAACAGGGCGTGGGGGAGCAAAAAAACAGGATGCAGTCTGTGATGCAGTGCCCTGGCCCTGCTGTGTGCTCACCCTCAGCTGAAGTTCTGCATCGGGTTACTCAATATAGCGCCTGTGGTCACTCACACACACACACACATACAAAGGGAGGAGAGTTCCTGCTGGTGTGGTAGCACTGCTCATGTTTACTTGCCATGATACTTTTTTGTCCTCCAATTTTCCTTCTGCCTAAAAATGTCTTCTTTACAAAGACAACTTAATAAAAAGCAGGTGCAGTATGGGTTGACTCAAGACAATTTCCTATAATAATATTTAAAGAAATACTTAGGGATTTGTCTTGAAGGACATAATGGCCCTCATATACTTATAACACTGTTTATTTGTCTTGTATGTTTCTGACAGCAAGGCTTCAATCCACGCAAGAGGGTAAAAGATAAATAGGTTAACACTGTTATCAACTCAGAATGCAGACATAACACTCTGTCAGCCAGCCCTGAAACAGCACAAACCGTTTTTATTCATGGTCACCATTGTCCATGGACATACTGTAGTAGAGCTGCTCGTTCATTCCGACTGGTTTCACAAACAAGCAAACCCTGATAGTAATCAGTTGGAGTTTCTTAATACACAGTATTAAACAGCAACAATATCTATGAACAGACATAATAAATATATCACGCCCTTTTTTAATTTCCTTCAGACTCGTCTTTTGTCATTTTGTTTGTTTTCTTAATTGTTAACATATAAATTATATAAAACTATTTACCTAAAGAATAATGCTCAAGTGCTACAATATGACTTTTCCACTTTATTATTGTAAAAAAATGTCAAAGAAATTAAAACAAATAGTTCTCTGTTTGTGAATAAATTAGTAAATCACTTACTACCTATAGCTAAAAATTTGTGGACACCCATAAACATTTGTATTAATATCCTGTCCTATCAACCTTCACTGTTTTGAGAAGGGCTACTACTAGATTTTGAAAAATTGGTTAGGTTTGGTGCTGATGTTAGATGATTAGCGATAGCAAACAGTCGTCATATCAAATGTATCTGATTGAGTTATTGTCAGGGCTCTGTGCAAGCTAGACAGTTTCTCATTCATAGCTTGCAAGCTATGGTTTTCTAGACTAGATACAGTACATCAGGGAACCCATAACACAATGTGTTATTCTGCCTGTCTGTCTGCCCATATGGATTCTTTGCTGTATGAAAGGCATCTGTATAAATCTGTAGCTGAAATAGCAAAAGAAAGTGTCTACATACTTTTGCCCATATAGTGTATAGCGTATCTGGGACTTAGGTGGTTTAGTGGTGAAGGTACTGGATGGTGGACATCACATTACATTATTTTAACTGTTATCATATACTTAATTCTAAACTTAATACAAATGTAACTGTCTCCTAGTTCAGTTAACATCTAGGGCAGACAAGGAGGATGGCTCACTTTTTGAGTCTTGGTCCTCCCAAGGTTTCTTCCTTACAACTTATATGAAGTTTTTCCTTGCCATTTTGCCCCATGCTTGCTTAATATGGGATTGGCCTTTTAAGAATGAAAAAAAATACCCATGGTACAGATCCAACCTCGGAAAAGTCACCACGCTTGGGTCCTTGCACAAGGCTCTCAAACTACAAAGCTTGTATTGTAAATTAAAATTGGATGTTGCTCTTGATAAGGAGAATTTGTCAAATTACTAAATGCAATATAAATGGATCACTTGTTGCCTAGACTATTAACAGGAAAAAAATTACAAACTATATGTAACTGCGCAACAATTTGTATAGACTATGCATGCGTGTGCTTGCAAGTGTGCATGATTTGTGATGGGTGTGGGTGTGAACACGTTGGTATTTGTTCTGATTACGCAATTTAAAATATGACATTCAGTCTACTATTTTAACGTTTTTACAGGTAAGGACACTAAACTATCATGCTCCAAATGAAAAGGGAAAACCACAGATATCATATCAACCAATCAACATGTTCACTTTGTTGGGTTCTATTGTAGGAACACTTGCAGAAACCGTCTATTACAATTTACTGGTGTTTTATATATACGTATGCATTTTCCGTAAAAGGATTTGACTAAAACATGGAATACGGTGTAGTTTGAAGTTACTCTCGGTATAAAGAGAGCATGTAGCATTTCATAGTGTTATATGTAGCATGTTGTGACCAAGGACAAATGCCTAAAAACATCTGCAATTTGTGTGGCTCTACGTAAATGATCGAGCCCAGTCTGGACCAGCATATTTAGTCAGGAAACATAGCCTTAGCTAAAAATATTGCATTTAAAATGAGAAAGCACTGGACTGAGGTACTAGCTTTAGCTCTGCTTTGAAGGTAAAGGAGGACGATGATAGATAATATCCACAGGTTGGGAACTCAGTATGTGTTATATAAAAAGGTGGGCTTATACTTGACTACAATTAGCCTTTGCTCCACTGTAGCTTTAAAGAACTACTATTCAAAGCCCCACCCTTTCAGGTCACCATAACCAAAGCAGGCGCACAATTGACCAAATTTGAACACGATGCCTGAAGTCACTCACACGTCGGTGCAAATTTCATTTAAATGAACGTGAAATGTCACTCTTTAGGGTAAAGTGTGACCAAAGCTTAATGCATGTAATGTTTATTTCCAAAATGTAATTCTGATAATGATTTGCATGAGCCATTCTGCATTTACAAACAGTGTAACACTAAGAACACAATATGTATTGCTTTAAGCTATTCACTCTGCTGTGCTACTAGCTACTGCTACTCATTCAAAACCGTCAGTAAAACCTTTGTATCTTGAACCAGGATCGTTGATTCAGGGATGTTATAGTTAATTTTGCTAATGTAAACACTGTATTTTGCCTTGTAACTTATTAAGAATATGAAACCGCTCTGATATATGTTTCTTCTTCAGCCAACTGTTTCTTGTTTGCAATGTTTAAACTGGCTTAATCTTTTTAACCTTCCATCCGCTGCACTCTGCACACCTTTTCACTAATGGTAACCTGAGCACTATGAGTTGCTGCCATGGTGACAAAATTATGTCACCTAGCCCCTGAGGTCACAGTTTCTTGGTTCTAGACCAACAACAATCATGGAACCAAACTGATCTGCCAGGCAAAACCTGTTTTCTGTCTCGCAGTGAAATAGACTTGGTGTTACCCATTAAAGGTACAGTCAGTGATATTACTCTAGCTCTTAGCGCTCTTTATTCTGTTTGGTTACATATTGGTAGAACACATTATGTTCTACTATTTACAGAGCCTGGATTGTTCACAGAGACCAGAGTGTTTATCTAAACATGTCATTTATTAACAGCTGGTATTTAAAGGTAGTTGGCAAATGTAACAAAACCCTAACTCTAGTCTTGATTAACTGTAACCTTTTTTTCAAATTCTCAGAGAAAATGTGTCATGTTTGCATCAGCACATTATTGAGTTTCTTTACATCTCTTAATAATATGATAACTGCAGAAAAAACTTTTGTCACTAATACAAGTTTATCTGTGCTTGAGTAATCAGATACTGGGAAAACTCTACTCATAAAAATATGTGATGTAAACATACACACTTGAATATAAATTAAATACTTCCTTTTCTCAAGTATTATATTCTAAACAAAGTGCTCAATAGCATTTTTGCTGCTAGATCCAGTAGGATAAAAAAACTACCACAACTACGACTGAGAATATAGGTTGAAATCAGGTAATAAATGTTGAAAGCCATGAATAATCGGATTACTGGAATAAAATCAAGCTCTCTTAAATCTGATCTCTTAATCAGAGTATGTCGTATACATGACCACTATTAAGTGCTCACAGAGACATGTAGCACTATCATTGTTGCCATTCCATGTTTCATTAGCTGGAGACATGGCTACATTTGTGAATGTTGTAATATTCTACAATATTACAGTAATGTTTATTATATTAAGTGAGCTCCATGTTTGTTGTGTTTTTTATAATTTATTCTTATAATGCTGCTGATCAACTTTAGATTCAACTTTTTTCCACAGCTCACATCTGGCTTCAAAAGTCATTTCTTATTGATAATTTCCATTTACGGCATTTAAGGCAGACACCTTTACCCAAAGCGACTTACAACTGTGGCAGCTTGGCAGAACTCTGGACCTGATGGTACCTTAAGCGCTTAACCGCTAGGCTACCATGGTAAATAATGATCAGTGTAGCCTCATCATGTTACAAGTTATGATTGAGTTAACATAGAGTATGAAATTTGCTAAAGGCTGTAAAGTGTATCTGTTTTGCTGAAAGTGTATCTGTGTTTTGGTCTTTGTTAACAAGTATATACGGGCTTGCTGAATCACAGTGACTTCTGCTTTTGAGGACCCGCGTGCTTGATTTTTTCCAAATGAGCTAAACCTTTCACGAGGTGATAACAGATCTGTTTACAACCAGCGTAAGAAAGACTATGTGTATGTGTGTGTATGAGTGTGACTGTCTGTGTGTATGTTTTAACTTTAAACGTCATTGTATGGACCAAGTGTCCAGACAAGGATTGCTGGTCTTCGCAAGGATTCATTTATTTAGAGTGTAATCTTCATGTAATTTTCATTTTGATTACCAAGGTTAAGTTTAGGTGTAATACAGTAATAATTATGTAAATGGAAAGTCCCCAGAATATATATATGTTTACCAAGTGTGTGTGTCTGTGAGAGAGAGAGAGAGAGGGAGGGACAGTGAGAGTTTGTATGTGTGTGAGAGGTTCTCTGTAGTCAGCTAATTGACTCACAGATGTCAGGAGGAGCAAAGGGAAGCCAAACACACACTCACACTCACACAAATGAGGGCATGCACGTGGAACAGGCAGCCCACCACAGTGCACGTCTACATGAGAGCAGTGTATGTTTGTGGGGGTGGGGTGAGGGGGATGGGTGTCAAGAATGTGTCTTAACCTATTCAGTTGTGTGTTGTTTGTGAGACAAGAGCCTGTCAGGTGTGCAAGGCAGGAACCTTGTTGACTCAGGGTCACTTCTGAGTCACACCTCAACAACAGACGGCTACATCTTAGGCGGAGGATGATGTAACCATTTCCCATGAAAACAATTCGTTAGCAAGCTCACATCTAACGTGTGCTTTTGGGGTAAAAGAAAACAGGAGCCCAGTTTGTTTTTCAGTAGTGCATATGATTGTGTTTTGACAGACACCAGGGATTGAAGTTAAGGTACAATAAGGTCTACAGGGCTCGAATCCTACCTCTGTCAGGCTGCCACTGTTGGACCTGTGAGCAAGGCTCTTGACCCACAGATGCTTGGTTTATAAAAAAATTGTTGCACTTGCACCAAAGAGGTCTATGGACTCATTTGGAAGGAACTATCTGCCATGGAGCTCCCCAAGATTAGTTCCGGGTTTTTTTTTAGTATTTGCATCAACATTAAGAAAACTGTGGCACTGAAGGGACATTAACTGCACACATTTAGCTTATATGGCTCATAACTGGGTTGTGTAACCCATAACCCATAACCTCCATAACATGTAGGCTCAGAAAAGCATGGGCTTTACTGTCAGTCCATTTGTCTGTTTTTTGTTCCATTTTAAGAGCCAAGATCTACTGCTGTTGTAGTTATATTTAAGCATGGTGGTTAAGCTCAACATAGGCTCATAAGTCTGGACCAATCGCTATATAACTGAACCTATGTGTCACTACGTTTGGACCAATGGCAGTCTTAAATCTGGACCAGTCAACACATACTTATGTTGTTTGGGAGCCCTATGCACTAAGAAAAGACTCTACCTTAAAGTAAGAGCTAAAAAAGTCCCTGTACATGGCTTTCTAATTGTTACAATCATTCCCAGCTCCGGTTTTACAAACACACCAGAAGAGTGAAACAACGAAACACCTGTTGTGTCAGTTGTAAGCCACTCTGGATAAGAGCATCAACCAATTAAATATAAAAGTAAATCCAAATAGTAGAGTTATAGAAAAGTGTGGTTATATTTTTGCCATTTCGCAATGTCTGTGCGCAGTTTTTTTCTGATCCTACAAAATCAGTCTCATATCTGCTTAAGTAAAGAAACACTGATAAGCTAAAACTGATAGCTATTCTGCTTTTTTAAATGGTCAAAACTGCAGTCATTTGACTCAGCTAAAGCACAGAAAACCTTTCAGTGGTTGTCTATGTAGATACATTTAACAGGTAGAAACATTTTTACCACTCTAAGTCAGCTTGGTCCTTTCTCAGGTAGGTTGCATGTCAGATAGCCTTTAATTTCTGCAAACAAATACTATATATGGTACAAAGACCTCTAATCCCTTTATAGTGTAAGGTGTGGGTAGTTATTTAGGATTTGTCATGTGAATTATAGTTGTTAACTATAGGGTGTTTCAGGGCACTCCTGGTCAGAGCTACATGATGCAATCCTCATCCCATCCCCAAGTAGGACAAAGTGGAACCCCTGCAAGTCATTTTCACTGGTCGTTTAGACCACAACATTTTTTTCTTTTTCCTCTGCCAGTAGATGCCTGGCAAAGCAATAGTGGTATTGGTTGAGGATGCTAATTTTAGTATCAGAGTTTACCAAATCCCGTTGAACTTAATTGCATTTGCCTCTCCAAGATGCATCTAACTACCAAAACCTCACCCTATACATATTAACATGAACACTCGAGGTACTCAGGTACTACACTAAACTGGCCCAATCTTTATATGACTAGTTTCAATATAATCTTGTGTATCGATGTAAACTTGTGTCTGTCTGCCATTTAATAAGCTAAATAAACAAACAAAACAGTCATAATGTAGCACATGTAATGCATGACGACCATCACTGCATGCCCAGCCAGACAATCAGGGAGGACACAGAAGCTGGTGAAAAGTACAAGACATTTTTCATTAACAATTTGTTCTCAATTGGTTCAAAATGCATAACGTTCTAAAAACAAATTTTCGGAAACAAAAAGTAACAGTGCCACAAAAAGGACCACCACTTTTGGCAATTAAGTGTACATAAAGTACATGCAGTTAAAACGCAGGATCCAGATTCAAGACAAATCTAAACACCAAGTGTAAATGGGGCTACTGCTGAACACATAATAACATGCATAAACAATGCAACTGAAACAAACTACTGTATTTCAATTTTGAAACATGCCAGTATTTCAGCAATGCATGAGATTAGAGATGTGACATTCAAAGCAAGGCAGAGTTGCCAATATTTGTACAGTGTCTAAAGAATGTGAAATAAATGAAGAGCTGCTTTATATTGCTTCATTAAAAGACAGGACATGTGGCATCAATATCAATTCATCTGCTGAGTCATACTGCTTAAAAGCTCCATTAGTGACAGATGAAGCGTCATCTCAAATAGAGATAATTTAACTTTGTGAAGATAAGAAGTGTGAAGGCAGAAATGTGGCATTTTGGTATTCTGTACCAATGTTGAACTGCACAGAAGCTATTTCAATTAGAATAACAGTCATCTAACCTTAAATGTAAAGTCAAGGTATTTTTCTGGTCTCACTGACACATCTAAGTGCCCCAAATAACTAGAAGTGAATGCACACTGGATTTGCAATAGGACCGAAGAAAATAAGAAGCTATAAAAGTCACAAAAAGACAAAATAAGCAAAATTACAGTTTTACTTGGAAAGGTTGTACTTGGAAGTATATGGAACAAATGTGGATGCATTAAAAAGATAGGATGAAAGACTGACACTAACTTGGCAAATGGAAAGTGTCTAACAAATAATGTATGTCGAGATCAGACGCACTACAGTCTGTAATTGAAGAACTGCAAAATGCAGTTACAACCAAAACCTAAATATAGAATAAACAGAATGTAAACCAAAAAGTATATGTGCGTGTGTGTGTGTGTGTGTGTGTGTGTGTGTGTGCGTGTGCGTGCATGCGTGTCGGTGGTTGACCACCCCTGGACACACAAATCATTTTTTATTAGGTTTATTAGGCAGGTGCTGACTGTTAATTAGGGTGATCCATCTTTGGATATATCTGTTTTCAGAAGACTCTGAATCATAAAAATGAATTTCAGTCTCTTACAAAATAAAATGGCAGAATAGTTTTGCCTTACAACATTCAAGTCATAATAAAAGAGAAGTAATAAGAAAACATTTTTAAAATGTAAAAAAAAATAGAATAACAGGGTTGGAAAAGTGATCAGTCTCCTTTAATTACATATATCAGTTTCAGTATTTAATATGCCCTCAACTGTTTGAATATGCATTGCTCAATGCCTTCAACCCTTCAGTCCGGACCAATTACCCACTCCTCAGCCTAAGAAAAATGCTGCCATAAAAAATGTTCCCACTACCATGCTTAACAATAGTGATGGTATATTTTGGTCAGTTATGCTATGTTTGGTTGACCCAAGAGCTTGATGTTCAATTACATATTTTAGGTTACCCAATATATATATATATATAAATAAAAAAAATAATATATTACTAATATATATATATTAGGTAGCCTAAAATAAAACATGCAACTTGGCATGGAAGCATGGTGCAAAAATCTAGTACTTTTTCTCTCACTGTCTTTCTCATGCATTTTTTTTTCTTTTACTAATTTTCTGTTCCTCCAAAACCCCCCAACCCCCCCCTTAGTTCCATATTACATATTAAGATCTATAATATAGCTCAGTCTGAGTACTAATAACTAAAGATCAGCCACCTCATTATTAGCTGGGATGAGATAATGAAAGATTAAATTCACCAGTCCTACCACCACTTTAAATAAAGCTTTAAAACTTAAACAGTTCTAAGTCATTTGACTGCTAATGTGAATACATTTTTGGAACACATATGCCTATAGCCAAATACTATGGACCCATGAAATTTAATAATGGCACCGGCATGTGAAAAAACAAAAACAAATCTCTGATACTTCTAATACTTTGGCTAATATGTTGCTGCTATCAAATGAATGATTGCTTCATGCTAGGGACTAGCTGAAATCTGTGTTGTTCCTTCAATTTTTGTCAAAATCATAATGACATTACTGCAATAATTTAGCATACTATGTGGTTCAGTGCATTGTATTTATTTCATGCTGACACAGTTTATTATTGTTTACCTTACCAACCTATATTTGGTGATGGTACAGGAAACTTGGGGTGAAAATGAAAATAAGAATGAGTTACTCCACTTACAGTATGCTTAATGTTCGGGGGAGTATTTATTATTATTATTTTAAATATTAACTTTAAATACTCAATAGTAAAACAGGAAATCGTCAGTGTAAAAAACAGTAGTAGTCTATTCGTACTTTCTGTTTCATGTTGGGAAACATGTTAAAATCTGGTTTAATGTGATTGGCTGTAATGATAATTTCTTTCCATGTAGGCCTGTCAGGCTATTCAGTACTTTTTCATCTCAATACTAAACTACTGCAACTGAGATCTATACCCTCCAGAAGCCTGTCTGCGACTAATTCAGAAACTGCTGGGGTTTTTTCACTCTAAAATCTATAGTTCAATTATGTACATTTACTTTGACTTTTAAATCATTATAGACAGTTTGAACACAGTTTGTTTCGTTGTCTGATCAGCATAATTAAATTTGTTAATTATAATCCATTCCTGAAATTCAAGCCGGCAACACATTCCAACAAAGTTGGGACAGCAAAGCGTTTACCTACTTTATATAGTTGCCATTCTTTCTCATAACACTTAAAACACAATTTGGCATGGATGATGCTGAATGGTTTAGTGTTTAAGGTGTTATATTGTCCCATTCTTTCTGCAAACAAAAGCATGGAGTTGTTTTTTCCCTTTTTTGGGGGGACAGTTCAGGCCTGCAGCTGAACCAGTCTAATACAGGCACCCTCTTCTTCCGGAACCATGCTTTTGTATTGTGTGCAGCATGAGGTTTTGCATTGCCTTTTTAAAAAATGCATGGACATACCTGGAAATTACGTTGTCTCGAAGGCAGTATCTGTTGGTCTCAACTTTGACGGTCTGGAGTACACAGCATACATTTTGGACTGAAGGTCATGAGTCTTAGTGTCAGTTAGAAGTGTCAGTTAGACTTGTGCCCTTGCCCTTGAATTGAATGAAATTACTACAGATTCCTTGAATCTTTTATTGATATTATGCACTGTAGCAGGAGATAAAATGCAAATCCTCTCTGTTCTTTGTTATTTTTTATAATTATTTTTTCATGCATTTGTCGACAAACTGAAGAGCCCCTGCCCAATCAAAGATTCAATAATTCTGCCTATTCTGGATACTGGACATTACTTGTTTAAAATCCCATCATTATTTAGTTTTTTCATTATTTTATTATTATTATTATTATTATTATTATTATTATTATTATTATTGATATTATTTTATTATTTTTTTTATGTCTTGTAGGTATGAAATTCAGAATTAATGTTGATCTAACAAAAATAAAATATCTTAGATTCATACACATTTTTTGTGTGTTTGTTTGTTTTGATTTGTATTTTATTTCCATTTTCCATACTGTCCAGTTTTTTCTGACTTTGGGTTGTAATTCCAATCTCCACCAAAGTTTCCCCTTGTGTGTCCTAACCAGATTTAAAACACTATAAAAAGACAAAGGTGTTTAAAACTAGTAGCCTTTAACTCTCCTGCATGGTCTAGATGGATCTACTAGTCAAGACACAAGTAGGACAAACATCCAGACTGTCTTTTGTACTGGCAACATTATGCATTTACTTCTTCAGATGTGTATCTTGTTTGCGCTGTGTTCATTCTAGCTATGTGCACACTATGAGACATAAGTTGTACAGACAAGATAATAGGTCTGTTACGTAGAAGACTTCTGTAATTTGTGTTGTATAAAGGTGTCTAAGTACTGTACATGGAACTTCCCATGATAATGCTGATTTTTTACACCACACTGTATATTATACTGAAGTGACTGATTGCTTAAGTTTGAAAACTCTGGAAATACAAAAAATGCAAAGCACTATGAGGTGAGGCTTTTTTCTGACTCTTTCAGCTTTCTGAGCCAATTTTGGATAAATACTAAATCTTTTGTGACAGCATGGGGGCTGGGTATTGATCAGCTGGCTCCTGTCCTGTAGCTACTGAAGGGAGGTGATTGATGGTCCTGGCTCCAAAATCCATAAATAAAGGGACCTCCCCACCTTAGCAGGGTGAGCTGGAAACATGGTGGTCAACTTGATTTGAGTGCAGTATGACTAAGTTAATAATAAAGCCACACTATATACAGTAAGTGAAAGTAATTTGTTGTTTATATACAACCTCAATTCCAATGAAGTTTGGACGTTGTGTAAAACATAAATAAAAACTGAATACGATGATTTGCAAATTCTTTGCAACCCCTATACAATTGAACACTCTACAAAGTCAAGATATTTGATTTCCAAATGGATAAACTTTTTTTTTTTTGCAAATATTTACTTATTTGTAATTTGATGCATGTAACACGTTCCAAAAGAGTTGGGACAGGGGCAACAAAAGACTGGAAAAGTTGAGGAATGCTCAAAAACACCTGTTTAGAACATTCCACAGGTGAGTGTCATGACTGTGTATAAAGGGAGCATCCCCGAAAGGCTCAGTCGTTCACAAGCAAGGATGAAGCGAGCTTCACCAATTCGTTTTGAACAACTACATGATCAAAAAGTTCAACAGTTCAAAGAACGTTTCTCATTATGCAAGAATTTAGGGATATCATCTACAGTCCATAATATCATAAAAAGATTCAGAGAATCTGGAGAAATCTCTGTAAGTAGGCAGCAAGTCTGAAAACCAGCACTGACTGCCCATGACCTTCAATCCCTCAGCACTGCATTAAAAAACGGACATCAATCTGTAACGAATATTACCACATGGGCTCAGGAACACTTGAAAAAACCATTGTTAGTGAACACAGCTAAAACTTTACCATGCAAAGCAAAAGCCATATATCAACAACACCCAAAAATAACAGAAACTCTGGGCCCGAGCTCATCTGAGATGAACTGATGTAAAGAGGAAACATGTCCTGTGGTCTGACAGGTCCACATTTCAAATTGTTTTTGGAAATCATGGACGTTGTGTCCTCCAGGCCAAAGAGAAAAATGACTCAGATTCAGAAAACTTTATTCATCCCCTAGGGGCAATTGAAAGTAATAATTCAGACTGTCCGAATTATTAGTAAAAAGTTCAAAAGCCAGCATCTGATGGTATGGAAATGTGTTAGTACCCATGTTATAGGTAACTTACACATCTGTGAGGGCACCATTAATGCTGAAAGGTACGTACAGGTTTTGGAGCAACATATGCTGCCATCCAAGCAACATTTTCTTCACGGTCATCCCTGTTTATCTTAGTAAGATAAAGCCAAGCCACATCCTGCACATGTTTCAACAGCGTGGCTTCGTGCAGGTACTAGACTGGCCTGTCTGCAGTCCAGACCTGTCTCCCATTGAAAATGTGTGGTACATAATGAATCACAAAATATGACAATGGAGACCCCGTACTGTTGAGCAACTGAAGTTGTACATCAAGCAAAAATGGAAAAGAATTCCACCTACAAAGCTTCAACAGTGTCCTCAGTTTCCAAACGTTTATTTTGTGTTTTTAAAAGGGAAGGTGATGTAACACAGTGGTAAACATGCCCCTGTCCCAATTTCTTTGGAATGCATCAAATTAAAAATGAGTGACTATTGCGAAAACAATAAAGTTTATCAGTTTGAACATTTAATAGCTTGTCTTTGTAGTGTATTCAATTGAATATAGGTGGAAAAGGATTTGCAAATGATCATATTCTGTTTTTACTTATGTGAGACACAATGTCCCAACTTCAGTGGTCTTGTGGTTATAATTAGACAATTCAATATCATCAATATAAGCATTGTAATTTTCCTACATATGTGATAGGTGTGCACACACAAACATCACCAAATTTACTTGTTCAGTATCTCCATATGCATGAACATGTTTTGCCTTCTATCCTAAAAAGGCTTGCTCATGACAAAGCACCAATTCCTGCAAATCATTCCCAGTTAATAATGAGCAAAATGTATCCTGTACTTTCATTCATTATTTTACTAGTCATATTACGTGCATGGTCTGCATTTGGCATTGGCGATTGCTTTGGCTGTTTATATTGTTATGTCAGATGATTCCAGCAATTTCTTGCGAGGTTTGTTTACTGTAAAATTAGACTTCATGCCTTATCTGGGCAATCACAGTGAACAGAGTATTTCTAGCACCTCTCAATGGCTCGCTAAAATTCATTGACAGTCCTTACTATGGTTTAGCATAAATACAATGGGGGTGGTAGTTAATCAGCAAATGACCGAGTGTACATTTCCAAGTGTAATGGCTTGTTATGATGACAGATTTAGCAACAGCATTTCTGCCTGAGACTCTATGCATGAAGACTTGATTGCACAAGTACATAGGAATCTACATTTGTGAGTCCACAAAGAAAGTGCAATGTGAAATTACAACAAGGACATGGCAGCTCACATAACAGCAATGTTATTTCTGACCTTCTCCAAAACCTAATGATGTGTTTCCTTAGGATCCTGTTACTTAACAACTTCCCATTACAGATGTTGCTTTTTGTGACCTCATCCAGCTTGTCTGTCCAGCAGCATCTACTGTTATGGAATTGCTATGAAATTTATTGGCTTTTGAAGTGTCAGTCAGCTGTAAACAAATTTTATTTTATCACTCAACATGCTAGTCTGTCCTTTCAGTTCTTGGCACACACTGAGTTCTATTACCTCGAAAAACACAGCAACACCTGCTGTACTCTCTTATCTTTTTCATATACTCATAGAACGTCTGGCCTGGGTGGAGGAACATGTCTGCTTATTTCCTCAACCTAGATATTTTTTTGTTTTTACTGCCTGGCATATCCTTTTTTAGAATTTCATGCTATTACTATGCTCAGCTCAAGGGGTCGATTCTATTCTTCTCTAAACTGGCAGTCCTCTGGTTCTACTTGGTGACCTTAGACTTCCTAAAGACGGTATCTTGTCCATGATCTTCTGTCATCTTGGTGCTTTCAGCCAATATTGCACACAAATAGCCTCAACACCTAGAGCAGGCAACACACCTAAATCAGATCAAATCTGTGTCTTTTTGCACTTCCACTGCTTCTTAGCAACACTTCCAGCCATTCCACTACAGGGACGAGCATAAATAATCGTCCCATCTTTAGACTCTTAATCTATAACACTTCCTTCTGACACTGCTGCTGCTGATCTCTAAAAAAATTATCCAAGTCTCTGGACTCCCTAGTTCTCTCATTACCAGCAAAACCAGTGTTGTCCAGTCACTGGCTAGCTGACATTCTTTGAGACCATATGTCAGCTAGCCATCTCTTCAAGATGGCTTAAACTGCATTTTTCACTCAACCCAGCTGACCTGTTCAACTACTCACATTTCAGTCCAAAGACTTCAAGGGTGCTGTTCATTCTAATTTACAAGATGCTGTATTCTCCTTATTTTTTATTATATTTTTTTATTTTATGTAATTTTTTCTCATATTTATTGTCACTTTAACCCATTAACTGCCAATTTTTTTTTGTTTGGTGAGAAATTGTTTGCATGTTTGGAGGAAACCAGGCACTGCTCATCACGAGGCCAATACCATCCCTACAGTCAAGCATGGTGGTGGCAGCAT
>JAVSBV010137717.1:0-16644 GCA_033117975.1 Parotocinclus spilosoma | reverse complement strand
TTTAATAAACATTTAATATGTTACATAACACGTCCCGTCTTGTAACATAGGGCACGTTCGTTTAATCGGACCAGCCGCTTATTACGACCAAAACAATCGCGTCCCGATGTGGTCCCATTAACCGGAATCGACTGTATATGGCAAGTTTGTCTTTTGCATCTCCAGTCTCAGTTTCTTTATCCTCTACCTCAGTAAGCAATATATTTTACTTTGCTGCCTATTGAAGGTTACCCATAACATTGCCAATTTATACGCACATAATTTACCCCTTAGTTTTAGGATGTACACATAAAAAAAAAATATTTTTAAATCTTTTTGTTTGTTTGTTTTCTTTGTTTTTCTATTATTTCAGAACTACACAATAAATGAAAAGATATATTTCTGTAAGAGACAAATCACGGTGGAGATTTAATTCAATTTATCGGCAAGCTTTTTAATTTAGGAACATTTTAATTAGTAGGCTTATATCTTAGAAATAGCTACATTTTAACCGATTTAATAATATTTTCAATTAAAACAACACAGCAAAGCTCAGCAACAGTCAGTGTGATATCAAGAAGTGCAGGCAAATTCCTTGATGAAAATGACCTATTTTGAGGATTCAGACACAAAGACAACGAGAGATGAAGCTTAAAAGTGCTACAAATCCATGCAACCTCATTCAGAACTGAGAAAAATGGAGGGCAGGAAAGTAGAAGACGACAGATAAGAAGCCATGCACGAGCAGGGTTAGGGCCGAACTGGCACCACAGAGCTCAAGAAAAGAGGCAACCCTAGAGAGCGTGCCGATCCCTAATAGGGCATATGTGCATTCACATACACAGGGACACTTTAAAGATGCCAGCTGACCTTGACACATGTATTTGGAACGTAAGACTAAACCAGAATAATTTAGACCCAGGCAGACACGTGGAGAACATACAAACTCTACAAAGATGAAGTCCAGCCCAGGAATCAAATCAAGGTTCTCTGGAGCTGAGAGGTAATGGTGCTAACCCCTGGATAACTGTGCTGCATTTTTTTTAAAATTCTGGGCTTTAAATTCTGACTCATAAAAAGCAATTGAATCGAAGCCCAACGTGAGCGACACGGCCAAGATGTAGGCGAGTCAAAAGGACAATTACAGTGTTATTAGTCCCACAGCCTCAATTATATCCTGAGAAAATCACCAATTAACAAAGATTTAACATTTCATTATGATAATCATTAAATCACTTGATTCCATAAAAAGAGGCACAAAAAAGACCACGCAGCACTAGACATGACCATATCACATATCTAGAATAAAGCTGGATATTTTACAAAAAAATCCAGAGCAAATGACGTATAAACGAAAATCTGTCCGGCTTGGTTGAGCATGTGTCCCCAAGACCCTCAGATAGTCTTCAGTTATAAGTTATACCTCATGGTCAACATGTTGTACAGAGTGAATCCTGGAGTTACCACAGCTTATCTGTCTGCTCTAACCAGTATGGCCAATCTCTATTGACCTCTCTCTTCAACTACGCATTTTATCCACAGAACTGCTACTCACTCCAATTTATAGTAATCAACGAAAATGTATGCATTCTGTGAGAAAATTCCAGGAGATCAGCAAATACTGAAATCAGCCTTCCTGGTATCAACAATCATACCATGGTCAAAATCAGAGAGATCCCATTTTTTCTGTCATTCTAATGTTCGATGTAAACCTTACTTGAAGCTGCTGGCCTGTACATCTACAAGATTGTATTGTATTCACGAATGCCACACAACTGCTTGATAATTGCATGAATGAGCAGGTATACAGATGTTGCTAAAATTGCTCAGTGAGTATACAGTGTTCCCTCGCCACTACGTGGTTCACCTTTCACGGGCTCGCTTTGTGAAAATATTTTCACAAAAATATTAATGGAAAAAAAAAAAAAAACTATATATTACTATATATTAGTATAAATATACTACAAATATTCATTCTAACAGTAAAATAATGTTATAAATCATAAAATATTACAATTTACAGTAAATAGTTGGAGCTTGTACTCAATGTGTAGGATATCACGTGCTGTTTACACAGTTATAGGTTGGAGACAATATACAGGTAGTATGGAAACAAACAAAGGAGTACTACTAACAATAGGACAGACACATGCATAAACACCATTTACAGCTTGCTACAATAAAGTAGCTGGAAGTCATTCACAAAAACACAAGCTACTTGCACAAAAAAAAAAACATTAACTGAGTAGGTAGAGCCACTATTCGCAACAAGAACTGGTGAGCAAGTACAAAACACACTGGGACTGACTGGCTGTTCAAGTGACCAGTTGTTTACGGCCGCAACGGCCGGAGTCAAAAGATTAATATTTCTCATATTAATTTATTTTGAAGCTAACGTTGATCGGAAGGATCCAAAATGGTGCATAGCTATATGTTTAAATACAATCTAGGATTAAAATGAGCAGCATGTAATGCATCATGTAGTAATAATTGCATTTCATAATGCCAGAGTGCAATAATAGAAGTGCCTTCTGAATTAGCTTTATAATCATGATCAATAACACCAGTATTGCACAAAGTAGATATTATTATGGTTTTACTCATTATCAAGCAGTCCTAAATTTCTTCATTGGCCTTGAGACAAGGTAAACTGGACAAGGTCAGCGATGCATAATCCTAAATCTCTAATCCTGTTTATCTGGGCTGAACCAAATGCACAACTGAATGGCAGATGGTCCTAAGTGCGCTGCTACAGACTTCGTTACAAATTAATTTTGAAAGAGGCCATTATAGATAGCACTTGGAAGACTCAAATTAAAAGAAAATAGCTGTCTTTGCAGTTATCAGCTCCTGTCTGTAAACTCATGAAAGTTCGCATTGTCCAAACACAGAAAAATTGAAGTAGCTGCTGTATCAGATTGAATTTTAGAGTGGCAAAGCTAGAGGAGAAAATCAATCTTCTCTGTCTGCTCTTAGAGTCTCCAGCATCGGACTGTGTTCATTCTGCAAAGGCAGCCAGTGTGTGTGCTGGATTTTGTCCAGAGTTCCTCTGTATGCTCTCACACCCTGCCAGTTCAGTGTCCTGGTAAACAATCTCACCAGCCTGGACACTATATGCTGCCAGTGTTCTATCGCTCTGCCATCTGCGCCAAACTCAGACTTGGAAGAGAGCTTGCAAAACCACCACATGGGCACAACATGGGCAGCACTTGGCTCGAGAAAAGTGTGTACCCACTGCACTGCTTATCTAATCTCCATTCTCATCAGCTGTCATAATCACTTTTTGTAGGGATGACATGCTGAGAGCTGAGCCATCCCCATGAACTGGATTATAAACTGAAGATGCCCTACTTGTGCATCATACAAATTTACCCGATCATGTCAGGTAACTCTAAAAACAAACAACCAAATGGAAGGGTGGAGAATCTAAACGTGCTAGTGAATATATGCTGGGATTCAACTACTCCTTACAATTGTCTGAATTACACCTGGCACAAGTATGGACTGTTTAAAGAGTGTTATGTTCTGTGAAACAGGATGTCACACAGTATTTTTAGGTTACTGTAATGTAAATTTAAAGCACGATAAAACTGCACGCAAAAGGATACACCAGATGCGGCAGAGATAATGCTGAAAACACGAGTGGAATACTGCACAGCATCCCTAATGCCATCACATCAATAATCCAAAAATATAATTATAATAGTCACATACTAAACCTTTAATAATTTACAGAAAGTCTGGATTATTACAGAAAATACATTAATATACCATTACATTATGGAAAATCTGTGACACTGTCTCAAAAACCAAAAATGCATCCATAGACATTCATATATTAGGAACATCATGGAAGTTCAGCCAGATGAAACAGAGTTAGTGAGTGAATGTAAACAAGTTCATATAATTATACATGAGTGAGAAAATACAGGTAGTGGATGAACAAATAAAGCAGTACACCAGTGGAAGCTGGTAATTCATGCACTTCTTTATTTACCGTTGCTATCAGCATCAATGGCCATTTCAACAACAGACAAATCCACATCGACACACCAGGTCACTTCAAAAGTAGTCATACATATGCTCAGATCGGCCCAATTTTGCCTAAGCAATTAACCTAAAGCATGTCTTCAGACTGTGGGAGGAAGCCCACGCAGACAAGGTGAGGACATGCAGACAACACAGAGAGGACCCATATCACTCCACTTGGGAATCAAACCCAGGACCTTCTTGCTTTTTGCATGAGTTGACGACGCTACCCACTGAACCACCACTGACCAATTTGGACGTAGATCGGTTGATTTTTGCCCTGAAATTCGAACAAACAGCAAACTGACCCAACCACAAGGTGTGTCTGGAATGAATTGGATCCCAACAAATCCTAAACAGCCTTCCAGAACCAATGATGGTAAAATTCAGAGGATCCACTGTACTTACAATATTACAGGCACATTTACAGCCTAAAAAGGCATACACACAAACATGATCAACGTGCACAAAAAGATCTAGTCCAAAAGTGAGCTAACACCCAAACAAGCACACAACCAGCAAGGTCGTGAGCCTTCGAGTGAACAACAGACCTCTCTTTTTAAACCAACTCCTGCCTCTGCTCGTGGATTCACAGCGTTGATTGGATGTTGAGATGTTTATAAAAACACAATGTCTATAGTCAAAGGTAATAATAGTTCATTATAATTTCTAAGACCTAAAATGTGAAGGGTAATGGACATTGCTCCTATGGACAGCTACAGAAGTTAAGTTGGATTAAAGCTTTTGGAATCTCCATCCCTTACATCTACCTCACAAAAAATGACTTGTTTAAAGGCTAACCATGTATACACATTGACAGAACTAAAAGATTTTAATCAGTTGTGAAAATGAAATTGCTTGAGGCAGTGATTTCTGTGATATACAGAATGTGGGTGGTATCACAGAACTGCGAGAAATACTAAAATGAGACAAACACGGGCACATGGGCATGTGCAGCATTTAGTAGAGATCGGCTGCGATTTTTCAGAAGCTGCACTTTAGAGAACGGTTGCATTGCTTCTACAGATCTGTGATGCTTGTATCTCTATAGTACTCACATTTACTCTCCTGAACCCTTGATCAGGATACATACTGTAGGTAAAATTATGCTTTATTTCAAACTGTAGTGGAATATTTTTGTGTTTTTTTGTACGTCCTAATATACCATCACTTTATCTATCATGTAGAGAGCTGCCTTTATACTGCAGAGATTGTCTTTCCTCGTATGTGACACAGATTTGTTTCTTTCATGGCAGCGTGAGGAGCAAAAAGCTATCAAGGAAAGCAGCAACCCTAGACAGCGTTCTGATCCATCATAGGGCACGTATGCATGCACATCCACAGAGACACTTTAAAGATATTTACAGATACAGCTTTAAATATTCGCTCAGATTTTTTCAAAACAATTTGGGACATGTGCTATGGAAAGCTGATACGTATTTGAAGCATGACAAATGTAACCTGAGCACGAACGGTGAGATTAGAATTCAGACTTTGCAGGAGATCCTCTTTTTGAGCTCATCTTTTAGAGACAGCGTGATAAACAGATTTCCAAAACTGACAGAAAAGTAAACAAACCGAGGATCTGGCCAAGCCAAATAGGTTAGCCAGTAAGCCGAAACCCACTCCCACTTAGAGCCAGAAAATATGAGCCCACTATACTACTATCTTGCTTCACAAATCTCACACAGATACTCTACACCTTGGCACACTCACCCATTACACCTACAGGAACATTTATGACATCCTATTCTAAACACATAGGCGTTAATATAGAGGTGGCCACTCCCTTTGCAGCTTCCAGTCCTCTGGGAACTGTGGTCAGTGGTAGCCTAGCAGTTAAGTTACTGGACTTTGGACCAGAAGGTACAGGGTTCAAATCCCGCCTCTGCTAAGCTGCCACAGTTGGGTCCTTGAGCAAGGCCCTTAACCCACAATTGCTTGGATTGTCAGATTGTATCAGTTGTAAGTCGCTCTGAATAAGGTCGTCTGCTAAATGCTGTAAATGTAAATGTACATTGGACTGTGTCTGAAGAAATCATTGATCATTCATCCAGAAGAGCTAATCAGACACTAAGGTTGGATGAAAGACAATCTCAGTTTTAGTCCATCCCGAAGGTGCTCTCACCAAAATCCTGCCTTAATGCACTTATACGTTGCTACTTAGAATGTGCAGCTCTTACCTGTGGACATGACAAATACAAGGTTGCATTCTAAAACGTGCCATGGAAGTAAACTGGAATCACAGTTCAAACAGGGTGGCTCTAGAAACATACGGCACAGGCTGAGAATTATAACGGAATATAACCCACCATTCTTCAGAGTGGAGAATGCAGTCATGTCTCTGGAGGACAGGCTAAACACATTTTAAGCTTGCTTCAAGGCTGCAGCTAACAGTGCTAATAGCATTAGCTGCTAATGGCTGTATGCCTACAGTGCGTGTCAGAGCAGGAAATGCTTTTATCATGCAGGAGCAGAAAGTGAATAAAGCTTTTAGGAGAGTGAATATCAGGAAGGCAGCAGGTCCAGATGGGCATCTCACGTCAAGTGCTTAGAGTCTGCGCTGATCAGGTAGCAGGTCATGGACATGTTCAACCTCTCACTGGTACAGTCAATAATTCTCATATGATTTAAACAGGCCGTTAAATGTTCCTGTCCTGAAGAAACCCCAGTTTGCCTGCCTGCCTGCCTACTGACCAAATCAGTCAGTAGCCCTGTCTGGCATGATGAAAAACTTTTAGAATGTGCTTTCATACCAGACAAACTTTCTCATACTTCTTAGAAATGTTGAAGAAAGTCCCCCACAGGCACATAGAGACAAATGGACAGACAGAGAACTTCAGGCTTCACTGAGAATATTATGTGACAGAGGAGCTAGAAAGGGACTTTGAGTTGCCTAAGAAGAATTCACATTGTATACGTCAATGTTAGCATCACGCAACCAAGTAAGGCACTGGAACGAATGTAGTTCTGGAGGAGCTCTGCAAAAGGCATTTCCTTCCAGATTAGCCCCTAGAACTGTTTGCTGTAAAGGCACTTAGAGGCCTCAACTCCTCAATACCTGACACACTAGCTTCTTTATATATTCCAATATGCCCAGTGTAATAAATAAATGATGCCATGCCAACCCCAATGTAACGATGCACCGCAGTACAAAACTGGCATAATGTGCACTGTCAGGTGGGACATCATCTAACTGGATTATGCAGATTTTATTTTGCCCCCATCTTAAGCAATCCAGTTGTGAAAACTAGATCTACAACTCAATGTACAGGTACTCAGCATGAAGTATAATACTGTAAAAACAAGTTCTTACTAAATTCACGGCAACGTTTGAAGAACTTGTGATCTGACGCGCTTTAGCTGTGGCTAAGTGGCGACTTGAGGCTTTTTTTTTTGTACTAAATGGAAATGTTAGGCAAAAACCTGTAGGTGGGCAGTAGAGGGCTGGGGAGAAACTCAAGAGTTTTCGGGTAGTGATGCCAGAGACGAAGAGTTTCTTCACAGATATTACATACTGTACACGTTCTCTGGCCCAATGAAGTGGAATTTTGGTCCAAATAAGCGAAAACTAAAAGGATGTGTTTCGGTACTTTAGGATTTGGTCCGAATAAGCGGCTGGTCCCATTAACCGGTGGACCGACTGTGTGTGTACACACACTCATTTTTACATATACATTTTTCAAATCGCATCCCTTTCCATATAACGCAGACTTGATGGTTGATTAAACAATCTTCATGTGCGTCTTTACCACCTCAGATGCTTAAGGGACTTGAATATCCCTGTACAGTGCAACAAAAAAATACAAAAAACTTTTACACCTGCATGAATGAGAGCATCTTGATAGAAAGCATCATGGCCTAGTTTGAGCAGTGATCTGAAGGGGCAGGGCTTTGTATAGCATTACAATAGGGCCAAAACTAAAGGAATTGCTTGCTGTGTATAAGCACAACATTTATATAATATGTGCGGATTTCTCAAACTGAGAATATGACGAACCCACAACCTTCTTTCTTTCATTGCCCTGGTCCTCTGAAGCAGAAGTAATATTTGTAGTAGAATTTCCGCATGGCTGTTCTGCAGAGTCCATGTGGCTGCAGCTTTGCAAACAGAGAAATTGAGTGGAAGCTTCTTCCCAAAGACCATTTGGACCCTCAGCCAGGGCCAATGACAAGAAATAATCACTTACTTACACATTTGAATTAATCTACACAGACATATAATTACAATATCTGCCCTATTTGTTCAACACCCACACGTCCAACACTGCTGCCACAATCCATAGCAGATCCCATATTTATAAATATTTATTGCGTATTATCTCTCCTACCACTTCATCTCGGGGTCTGCGCAGCTGTAATGGTATGTTACTGCACATGCATTGCACGTGCCGTATCTTACATCTTTTGTGTCAATATTTTTATTTCTATTTCACTTTCTGATGTCTCCTTTCCCCCTATATAACTGGATTTCCTTAAAAGGCATTTCAGTGCAAGTCAAACTGTGTACGAATAAGTATGTGAACAATGAAATACTGATTTGATGAATAAAACATGGTTTCGTGGTTTAAAGGCTAGACCATAAATCACTAGTGAATTCCTTCACTTCTCGTCACAGGTTTACATTTGAGAAACTGTGGCATTAGAAACACAAGAGTAAACCTCTTTTTGACCATCATACATTTATCAACCACTATATTAGGCACAGGTCGTTACTTCTACATTCATTATCCATTTGATCAGTTCTTCATACCATATAGAAGTATTTTACAGTTCTACAATTAGTCTGCAGTCCATCTGTTTGAATTTGTACTTTATTAGTCCCCAGTATCTGCACTCTAACAGTCAGTACAGCACAGCTGTGTCTAATATAGTGTATAGTGAGTGAAGTGTTAAAAAACTCCAGCCTGATCCAATCATACCAGCATAATACACTAATACACCACTACCACATTACAGTGTCACTGCAGTGCTGAGAATGATCCACCACCCAAATAGTACCTTATATCTGGAGGTCCTGAACATTAAAAAACAGAGTAAAAGTGAACCACAAGTACTCTACATTAATTGTTGAATTAATAAGTTTCTGTATGGTAAGTGGAACTTATTAAATGGACAATGAGGTGTAACTAATAAAGTAATTGGTGAGTGAATATTTGAAATATTACAGCATCTATAATATCTGTTAAATGCACTTGTTATGGTTGTTTAATTCAGAACTGTTCCACATGCATTACTGCACTTTTCTTTTGGTATATGCAGCATTTACATGTTGCTTTCTCAATAGATGGAACAGGCTAGTTGTTTTTTTGACCAGACATGTCACTTTTGGCTTTGCATATTTTGCAAACCATTGTATATGCAACCAGTTCTATAAAACTAAATGACAGCTTTTTCAGTCGCCATTGTTGTCAGTCATGCTACTCTGTTGCCAAGCCAACATACTCTGCAGACGATCTCTAGGTTATTATGTATCTGCCAGGGAAAAGGAAAAGTGTGAGCAGAACTACTAGACTAGACTGTGCCCTATTATTAAAACACTTTTGGATGCCATGCCAGCATTTTCAAGTAAAGGTTTATTGATTTGACTTCTTTAGCATCAATGGCTATTCACAACAGGAACAAGGTTACTTCGATGCAAAACAGACACCTGTCATACAGTGCACGAATTTAAAGCAACCGGTTAACCTTGTGTATATCTTTGGAATGTGGGAGAAACCAGACTCTCATAACCACTTACTTGAAAATTGTATTTATATCAATTTGGGATAGTCATAGCTGGGATAGTCATTTCTAAGGCAACTTAACAGCCCTAATATTGTGGAGAATCTTGGCCCACCTCTACCCAACACGGGTCCCTAGGCTGAGTAGGGCTGTACGCTGGCTGTAATTTACCTCTTGCTGTATTCCCATAGCACTTTTTCACC
The DNA here is from genome assembly GCA_033117975.1 of Parotocinclus spilosoma. Classification (NCBI taxonomy): domain Eukaryota; kingdom Metazoa; phylum Chordata; class Actinopteri; order Siluriformes; family Loricariidae; genus Parotocinclus; species Parotocinclus spilosoma. Next base: position 6,709 of record JAVSBV010137717.1, on the reverse strand, counting down.
TGCTTCCGACTTTAGATAGTGCAAAGTAAGCATCACTAATTCCCAGAATAAAATTATTCATCTTGTTTCCACAGTGGCATTCCGTGGCACCGAAATGTGCTTAGGCACCTTCTTTCCCGGCAATGAGCACTTTTAAAAGTTTATTAACAAAAAGTTTTGATTTGTAGTCGGTCAGCTCCTCTATGAGTGTCCTCAGCAGTTGCAGGAATCCACAAGTTCTGCTACACAGGATAATTGGCAGCGGTGTGCATCCACTAGAAAATGTGAACAAGGGCAGCTATGACATGGCAGGCCCAGATGCTTGGAAACAACTTTGTCCCTTTCCTCTTAATTAGGCTGCACGACACGGTGAAAGCTATTTTTAGTGCACAAAAGTACCAAAGACACCCGAAAAAGTGGAATGGGTAGGTGGGGGAATGGAAGAATAGAAATGCTGCCTTCCTTTTAGAGGAATCAACCGCACGCCCTGTGTGGAAAATACGGCAAGGCAATATGTAGGACAGCGAGGTTCCTGCTGCATATAGGTGGAATAGGAGGTTAACGTCTGCTTCTTAAATCATTTTGGCAATGTCATTTGTTATGTGTGGCCACACCATTGCACCATTGCACCAGAGCACACATGAGGGGGACATTAAAGCAAATTCATCTGTGGTGACATACCCATGGCACAGAGCATCTTCCTCAAATCTGTGATTCATCAGGACCCCAAGATATTTCTTTAAACATGCTCTGCCTGGATGTAACCACAGCCTCTCTGTTGCAGTTTGAGGGCTTGCTGATTTTAAAAAATGAAACTGAGGCTTAGCTGGATTGAAATCAGAAGACTAACTTGGCCTTGATTAAAATGTTTCCACTTTCCTCCTATGAAGCCAAGTGGTTATCTGTGCACTTTGCATGGTATTACTGGCTCTTTGCATTGTCTTGCATTTCACTCAGCCAGCATTTTTTAATTAGGTGACAATGTGATTTTAGTCCAATTTAGGATTCTAGGATAATTAAGCTGCTCCTAAGCTTGTGCTATAACACACAGTAAATAAGACAGGGATCTCTTATTTGCCTATCGGAGTGGCATACTTAGATTAAATTACAAGACAAAGCTATTCATATATCAGTTCTTCTCCACATATTACTTCAGCTAATAATATTACCTGTGCCAATCCAGTAAGTTCAGCCAAAGTTTGTGGATGCCCATTTCTGCATTCAACTCCCTGTTTTAGAAAATCCCAATAATAACAAGAATTTGGACTGTAAGGATTGCAGTTACACTGATGTGGTGGTAGCGTGTTCGTGTGTGTTCTGTGGACCAGACACAACAGTGCTGATGGAGTTCAACACCTCTGTGCATGTGATCAAATATGGATTTGAAATACTACTGTAATCTGGTTTCTGCTGTCGGAAGCAAACATCTCTAATGGTTAGGCTGCGTGATATCAGTCATCCAACCTTTATGGCATTACGTCTTAACAATTAAAATAGCACTAACAATAACAATAATGCAGTAGATGGCACAAGACCAGCATTTACATTAATTTCTAGTGGACTGTTTACTCCGGTAAATTGTAAACATTGATTTGTTATCATAAGTCTGGTAATCGATATAAAGGTTTGTTTGGGATTACTGCCATATCAACAACATCTTGGCTTTTTTTTATTGCACCCACAAATGCTGCAAAAACTGTATATAATTATTTGTTCGAACATCTAAACGGTTTATAATTTTAACTGATAGTCTTTTCAAACAACTCCTTCATGTTCTCTATTCTATAAAAGCTCTTCTGATCAATGAAACATTCTAATAAAAAGTTTTATTGTAAGGGGAGCACCACAAAATATGACAGTTTGGGGACTGTTCACCAGCCAGTGGTGTCGGTGGTTGAGTGCAGTATGGCCAATTCGGCACCTAGTTATAATCGTCTGGTTAAAAAAAAAAAAAGCCACAGTTGTGCTTATATAATCTAAGTAATAAAATACAATCCACATCAGAAATACTGCTAAAAGACATTTGACATGATTTATGTTTTACACAAATGTTACAAATAAATGTTTTACATAAATTGTTAATTAATTAAATACTTAAAAAAAAACCATTTTTTTCACTCTTGATATCCTTGTTATTAAATATATTACTAAAATGAAATTCAGACATTGAAAATATGAATTTGAGTAAATTAGTATTTCTTCACATGTTAATTTTTGAATAATTTATGCATAATATTTTTAGAACAAGAAACCGGCCATTAGGTATATTGATATGGTCCAAACTGGCCCCCTTTGAAAACAGTTTGGACACCCCTGGGCTAGATTAAAGCGAATATACAGTAACTTACTTCCTAAATAGCCTGGATTAAACCTCTACAACAATAAACAGCAAGGCTTGCAAACATAAAAGGTTTAGAACTGCTCGTATAGACAACAGTTAACCTAATGGCTGAATGTTTTAGCACTTTGTCCTTGATTCTGCCCCACATCATTTCAGTAACGTCTCTCTTTAGGGCTTTTCTATGTGAGTTTCACACTGGCAGTACAAATTCTACTATAGTGCCATAAACAGCTCTCTGCTCAGCCGCACACAAACCAGCTGATAAGGAAGGCAGGGTGATTTGTAGGGTTTTTATTAGTAGTGATGAGATTAGTTATAATATGACTGAGACTAACCGAATACACTAACCTGGTAATCCCTACTCTATAACACTACATTATCCATCATATAGAGATTAAAAGGATGAAGTACAACATACAACAACTGCCAGTCACAAGTTTCTTTATACTGTGCTCTAGGTCAACTTTAGTGACGGCAAAGTGAGAGTAGTAATACTGGAGTTCAGAAATACAAACCTAGGCTGCCCCACCAATTTAAGTGCAATAGTTTTGGTTCAAATTGTTTTACTATAGAATACCGTATTGCAATTTGGTTAGAAATGAATTTTTTTTTTCTTGGTTAAAAATTCATACACACAGTCAACACAAACTGCAAATCACAAGTGGTGCGGTATGACAATACAACTGACCTACACTAAGATAAATTAGATGAGATAGAAAAAACTGAAACCTTACTGACAATTATGTAAAAAAAAAAAAAAAAGCAGCTCTATAAACTAGGCTTGGGCTAATGACTAAATTTAAACAGTTTTCCCCTTGCAGTTATATAATTACCAAATCATATAATTGCCGTCTGGCATAGCTTTTTAATAGCATATATTAATTTCCAACATGAACTATATTAACTGAACAATTGTGATTAAATCATTGTAAGAATGCAATAGTCAGTGCAGCAGTGTAATGGGTACATTAAGTCTTTACTGTTGAAGATGTGTTTATTTGACTTTGCCACTGAAATGCCAATACTAATCTGTGCTGACCTGTAGCCTGGTGCACTGGTTATAGTAGTCTTCACTCATCTTTCATTCTTGAATTACAGTGTGAAGTCACGCCCACGCCCTTAGCACAGAACGCCCACAACGTTGTTTACACATCCTGTTTCTCTGGTCCATACAGGTGAAACCAAAATACTGCCACACTAACACACAACTACCTTCTTTTAAACAAGCTCATCTATTAAGTTTCAAAGGTCTGGTAACTGAGTTTTTATTAAATTGGAGTTGTGACATTTTCCCGTTTGGCTACTACTTCAGTGGCAAGTAAATGACAATAAACTGCAATGCAGGTACCCATGATTTATGATGGGTATATTTTCCAGCTCATCACTCCTGCCACATGACTCTACATTACCTACATCACACACTGCAGAATAGAGGGGAGAACTGTAGAGTGTAACGTACCTTAAACATGGTTAAAACACTATAATTAAACTACAGTTGGGCAAAGACATTAACATAACAGATTTAATATGAAATATATGAAATAAATAATAAAAAATTAGTTATCACTTAATTTACAAGTATAAAATTATTATTATATAAAATATAAAATTAAAACAATTATTTTATATTAGATATAATTAAGTGTTGAATATCATGCAATTTGTATTGAATAATGTATTTAAAGTAAAAACAAAAAAAATGTGAAATCAAAAAGTCATGAGTACGGTTTTTGCTGAATGGCTATTTGTGCTTATTATTGGATTCCCATCGTAAGTAGAAATATAAGTCGGGCCAGTGTACAACGGAGAAAATCTGTACTGAAATTACACTCATGACTGTGTGTAAGTGCAGGTTAAATTTGTAACAAACAAAACTAGATCCCAAACTGTTCAATGCAACTGTAATATTAATAAAGCTTTTATTTATGCAAAATATCTTACTAAATAAATTATTCATTTATTCATTCATTCATTCATTCATTCATTCCAGTATTCACTTATCCAAGTCAGGGTCGTGGGAGAGCTGGTACCTCACCGGTGATGCAGGGTGTCTAGACAGAGTGCCAGTCCATCATAGGGCACAACCCACCCCACACACAACCCACCCCACCACACACACACACACAACCCACCCCACCACACACACACACACACACAACCCACCCCACACACCCACACCAACACCCCCCCCCCCCACACCCACACCCACCCACAGGGCACTTAGTGAAAACACTAATTAACCTAACGCACACGTCTTTGGAATATGGGAAGAAACTGGAGTAAATGGGGACAACCCACACAAGGAGAACATGCAAACTCCACACAGGCAGGCTCAAATCTAAGAATCTTGTAGCTTTGAGGTGGCAATGCTAACCACTGCGCCACCAAGCTGGCCCTAAATAAATTCGCTTATCTTACAGAGTGTCAGAGTACAGTTTCATCCATTTTGTCCAGATTCTGAGGTGGCCAAAATAACTCAAGTCAATAACTCCCTCGTGTTTTGTGAAATAATACAGAGATGATGACAGAGATTCAAGTATACAGTATATGGCTGAAGGCTTGAGATAAGTAAGCAGCCTGGAAGATGATGATGAAAACATGCCCACTTTCGACTGTGTGAATCTCTAGAAGAGGGCAAAAATAACTAGTGTCAGTCTTTTTTGGCATAGTCTATATGCCCCATGGCTCTTGGAAAATGAGAAAAGAGAAAGGAAACAAAGTGAATGAGAAACACGGCACGGGCGGGAGAAAAATGAAAGGAAAGCCATGCACAATGCATCACACTGACGGGCAGGGAGGGAGGAAGAGTGAATTTACTCTATTGAATTTCTGTGCAAACAAATAAGCTCGGCCATTCCTGAGATTTATCACATCGATAGACTACCAATTATATGCAAAGTGTTTCAAGACATCAATCTCTTGAGAGTCAGGAGTTATGGTACATCTTAAAGGAAGAAAAAGGAGAGGAAATTTACACAATCCCCCTTTAATCTCAAGCATCGATCAGCTTAGACATGTTCAGTGTTTGAAGCTTTGCTGCTTAGTTTAGTTGCATGCCTAAATCAATCGAATTCCCTCACAGGAAACTGCTACATTAAATAATATGATCGTTACCATCGTCATTTGCATAATTCCTATGGTGACATGTTGGCACAGGTGGTGACCTCACATCTCCAATGATCTCTGGCTGGATCCTGAGCCAAGTCTGCATGGGGTTTTTCTGGTTACTCCAGAAGTTACACAGCACTGTGAACACCGTTCCATTCATTTTGTTAACTTGTACAATTTTAGTTGAATTATTCAAGCCATTATTCATGCATTGAATCACATGTACTTAGTATTGAATGCACACGAAACAGTCCAAGAAGGTTCGAGTCTATGATTCAAGGTCCTAAGAACCAGGAGTGAAGCTCAAATCAGTTACTTAAATTAGTAACGCTTAAATTAGTCGATTCGTTACATAGAATTGTTTGTGTCACACACTGAGGTTGCCACGTTAACTCCATGCGCCGGCAGTTATCTTGTATTTATCTAGATAAATTAACTTGACATTTAAATGATTAACCAAACACAGATCGGTTGCATGCACTTAATAATTCAATAACTGCAGAAAATCGGATTATTTTTTTTTTGATAATCTGATTAACGGGTTTATATGCACTTGAGTATTCAGATAATGGCACAAATTTTGGTTTTCACAAAGTTTGCTGCATCAGTTTTTATGGTGCCAATTTGTATTAACTCTAGATTGGGAAGAGTGATCAGATAAATTGCAATTACTTTTTTAAAATTAATTAATTATTAATTGCCATGAAAATATCACACAAATTAGAAGAGCAGACTGGTTACTTTAAAAGGGTAGTGGTGCTTTTAAATTTTGTCGGTTATCCATAGTTACCGCCATGGAATCACGTGCAGTCCTTATTTAATTGCATCAAAATAATTTCACAGACATTGCTGCTTGTAAGGTAGCACCCGATTAACCATTTATCAAAACCATCAAGAACTTCAAGGAGAGTATTTCAGTTGCACTTTGCGAGTGTGCAATGTGGGGCATCAGGAAAAATGATTGTGGAGAGAAGAAAGGGTGAGCCCTACCATTAGTCCTGTGTTATGTCTACACTGAAGCATCCTGAGACCATTCCTGTGTGGGGTTGCTTCTCATCAAGGAGAGTAGGTTCGTTCAAAATGTTGCCCAAGAAAACTGTCATGAATAAGCAATGATATGAAAACCATCATCCAAGAGCAACTTCTCCCAATGAGTAGCATGATACCCAAGTGGCTCGCAGAGCATAAAATTGAAATTCTGGATCCAATTCAATTCAGTTTTATTTATATAGCGCCTTTTACAATAGAGTATTGTCTCAAAGCAACTTCACAATATTACAC
>JAVSBV010137707.1:0-16648 GCA_033117975.1 Parotocinclus spilosoma | reverse complement strand
TACAAATATTGGCTGTTTTTATTTAAATGTTTTATAATATAATGTTAATGATGTGTATTGCCCAAATGAGGATTGGTTTCCCTTCTGAGTCTGGTTCCTCTCAAGGTTTCTTTCTCTTAATCTCAGGGAGTTTTTTTCCTTTCCACTGTCGCCATTTGGCGTGCTCATTAGGGACAATAGAATCCAATTTGTGAAAACTGTTCATGTATCAATGTAAAGCTGCTATACAAATGAAATTGAATTGAATTGAATTGTATGCTGGAGGAAGAGTGTAAGACAGTTTGACCCTTAAAGACCTTAAGTTATTTAACATATTTGTTTAATAAGCATTTTTCAGACCCGTATCTGCTCCTATACCAATGATATCACATTGGAATTGTCTTTTTATTGTATAGCCAAAGCTAAATGACCATAGAAAGTCAAATGCTGACGCTGTTACTACGTCTCTATATCTGTGAGTGTGTGGGTATGTGTATTAGTGGGTTGTGAGTAGAGGCAGGTTTTAGTGAGTGGGTAGATTAGCAGGGATAAGAAGGAATGGAGACAAGAACTGAGACAAGGTTACAGTTGTAGAAAGTGAAATGGAAAAACTGACAGCACTGTGTAAAGAAAATGAAAAGAACTGGCTAAAACAAAATGCAGAGAGAAGAATGAGGCATAGCAGCAGGGAGGGAAAATGAACTGCAGTCATATGTTACAAAAGCTGAATCACAGGCAGGGAGTCAGCCAATCTTTTGAACGTCTAGCTCCTGTGAATCACACAAATGTAGCTAAACCGTTATAGCTGCCAGCTCCATGCCAGGCTACATAAGCATTTTGCCAGGGATCATATCACAGATCGCTGACAGCTGAAAGCAATATTTCAGAGCACAGCATTTAAACAGCATGATCTTTAAATCGTGTAAGTTATAAACGGCTCTGGTATATCGCGTATGTGATTTATAGCTTCAGAAAGATAAATGGAGGTCAAAAGAGTCTCATAATGTACCGTTATCAGCGAAGATAGGAAGCCGGCGGTAGTTAACTTTGGGAAGTGGGATCAACATGTTCCTGTCAGACTGGCAGCTCATTTTCTGTCATTGAGTGTGATAGATAGAGAACGAGAGAAAGAGAGACAGAACTGCTAGGCTAGTGTGACATTTCCCCATGAGGACAGCGTGTTCTTGAAATCACAGAGCCAGGCAGCGAAGGGTGACAAAGGCTTCAGCGTTTTTATCGCAGACAGAAAGAGTGAACAGATATGCATGCAGGCACAGAATACTGATGATGCCCTTGCTCCATTGCTGTCGTTCTATCTCCACATACAGGAACTCAGATACAAACATTAAAGCCAATAAACAGGGATGGTTAAGTCAACATGCCTATTACTCTAGATCCCCATTGCATTCCTCTACAGGTTATTTCATTTAAGGCTCCACTTTTATTCACACCCATACCAGATAAAACACTGGACAAACCACACATTTTCCAGAATGGGCTGCGAATAATCGATTAATGTGATTAATAAAACTATGATACCTACTGCTTGTGCTGGATAAAGATCAGAGACCAAGGTCACATTTCAATGTATCATTAAAAAAATAACCCAAATCATTCTAAAGCGTCCACAAACTTTCTGTTGCCACCATGTTTCTTGTTTTGCACTGTAGTGTTAATGTCCATAATAGTACTCTATTGCTGCGGTTTGATCTCAGCCTTATATGATCTTCCACTTTCCATGTGAGTTTACTCCAGTTTACTTTTACATTCCAAAAACGTGAGTGTAAGGTTAGTTGGTGTTTTTAAATTGTCCTCAGTGTGTGAGTGTATATGCCCTATGATGGATTGACTCCCTGTCTATTGTTGTTTCTGCCTTGAACCCTGTCCCATTGGCTTGGTACTGGCTTTCCCTTGACCCTGGCCAGGACTAAGTGGATGAATGAATGAATGAATGAATTAATGTTATGAATGGACAAAGAAGCCACTTTCCAAAGCAGAACCATTCAAGTTTGCTGCCATCTCGTTAAATACAACACCAGAATACCATACAATACAGAATCAGCTTCCAGTTCTGTGATTCCTGCTCCAGCCAAAAACAGGAATCAGTGGGCACAGGATAACCAGAACTGGAAAACTTGGAAAGGGTGTGACAGAGTCAGGCACTTATTCGGAGTAATCCATTTACCCATGGACCCAAACTTTCTTGATTCAGCAGTTTCCGCTGGATGTAATGGCACAATGGTATTCTTTAAGTTTAGCACCACAGCCCAACTGAGTATTGCTTCTGATCATGTTCACCCATGTAAGACCATAATGTATCATTTTCTAATGGTTACCTGCACCATGATAATGTGCCTTGTCACAAAGCATGTCAAATAAAAACACACATTTATATCAGACAGTGAGTTCATTAAATTACAGTGACATCACTAGTTACTAGATTTGAATTAACAGAGCACCTCTGGGATGTGGTAGAATGGGAAATTTTCAGCAGGTGACATTTACGACAAGTCATCATGGACTCTATTGATTGTATTTAGCACCTTATTGAATCCATTCCATGAAGATCTCAGGCTGTTTACAGTGTAAACTCCAACAGCGTCTGTTGTCCTAATATTTGACTGCATTTGCAGTTAAGGTGCTCTTTCATCTATTACTACTCACTCCATGTTTGCTATTCATGTCACTTTTGACCAAGCGTGTACCAACCTTAAGGAAACCTGTATTACATTTTATGAACAAAGTTCCAAATCCACATGATCATTTCAATTAAACTTAATTTCTAATTGTTTTTCAACACTAAAACTAACAGCACACATATTGAACTATTCATAATGAGTACTGGTCAGTCCTGGATGAATTTATTTTATTTTGATTTGGTTTCACCTATTACATTACTCATACAAATAGTAACAGGTCTAAGGTTCTTTCTTCCTGGAGGAAGTGTTATGATTAAGAGTTTAATATTTGGATGCTGTGGAGATGGTAGTATTCCAGTCACGGCCTCAGTGGTGTCACTGATGCATTTATGTATCATTTGCAAAAGTTTTTTTTGTAAAACACCCTTTGTATTTACATTAAAAAAAAACTTAAAAAGACAATGTGACTATGTATGGTTAGCATAATTTCTGTCATTGTCATGTTACACAAAACGTAATGCAGTCGTCAAACGGGGCATATCATCTGTATTTACTATATGTTTATATAATTCAGTATTTCGATGTCTTACTGTTACTAAATCTGATGATTTCAACACAGAGGGAAATAGAAATAGGGCTTATGTGACAGAGGGAAAGAAATGTGAAATAAAGATGACTGCATCACTGCTACCCATATGAATCTGCTTGCTTCTTCCATTTGTCACATCATGTCTGATCTCAAATTTCACACAAAAACGTTTGGACACTTAAGAAGCTCTGCTGTCCAAATCACATTTAGGCACTGGCCTCCTTGACCTAGTTACTTAATCCGAGTAAGCTACTGGTGAAAGAGGTATCTGTTGCAATGGAACCTATCTACGTCATGCTCGACGTCACATACACCTCCAAATACAAAACCAAACCATTCCGGTAAGTGAACAAACAAACAGGGTTAACAGTGTTGCAAATGTTTGGGAATCCCTGGATTAATTACATGCTTTGTTGATTTTATCACAATCTACTTCAACACAATCCACTGTTTACGTGTTTATGTGGGTCAGTAGTGGTTCAATGGTTTAGGAACTGGAATCAGAAGGTTCAAATCTTGGCTCCACCAAGCCTCCTCTGTTAGGCCCTAGAGCAAGGAACTAAGTGTGTGATCATTAATGTGTGCTTGTCACTGAAGAACCATTGTGTTGTGTATTTCCCGGAGGGAGTGATATGTTTAGGCTTTGGACGCTGTGTAAATAGTAGTGTTCCACTCATGTTTTCAGCTGTATCTCTGGCGCATATATTGTTTACACACAGTTGTCTTGTGAAAATACTTTAAATTGACATTACAGTAGCATAAAAAGACTGTTTCATACACACTACAGAAACAGAACGAACCTGCTTTGGTAGGGACCAAAAATAGCTAAGGTATCCCCAGGTCACGAGAACGCATGTACAATGGTGCTATTTTCGCTTGCCTCAGGCGGCATCCATATGTGGGAGGCTGCGCATGTGAGGGTATGCGTGTGAGAGAGCAGGAGAGAGAGAGAGAGCTGTTCTCAGCATTTCTGGCCAGCAAGGGTGTGAAGGAGGTGTCAAAGTGATGAAAAGGCAAAGCTCACAGGGCATCACGTTCAGCTCAGAGAGGCACGAGAACATGAACCCCATCTGGAGCCGCAGGAACTCAAGTAACACACACATACATGAATGCACAATGTCCTGCCACTCACACGCCTCGCTTCCAAGTCGTTTTCACCCTCACCTCCATATCCATCATCTCTGGGGTCATGAGCAGGCCAGTCTTCCATGTGTGCTTACGTCTGCACATGGGAGAAATTAATATGATTCGACATCAATGTATCCATCATATCAGTGACTTCCAATTACCATCTCAGACCACGCCCATTGTAACAGACACAGAGATGGACTCACAGATCTGAGTTCCAGATCTGTTTCAGATCCGCAGGACCCTGTATGCGACCAATCAAATCTCTAAGGCAGTGGGGGACATGGATTAAACCAACATGTGATTGAGATCATTTTTCTTGAGCATTAGAAAAGATGCTGAGCCATGTTGGAGATTTAAGCAACGCAGACACACCAGGCTGTCAGACATTAGCAAAAGACAGTATATGGAAACGTATATAAAGTAATAATAATAATTTAAAAAACCTTTGTTTAGATATACTGCCTATAGATGTTTTCCTCTTCCTTCAACAAGGATTTCATTAACTGGTCATTCAATGCATTTACCAAGGGCACCTTCATCTAGGTTGACATATACTCACTGACTGCTTTGAGAGACGTTCTAGAAGTGTCAGTATGGCACAAGAATGGCACTCTGACTGAAGATCTTTAACAACAACACCACAACACAGCAATGCCAGCCATAACAAAGCAGCAATGTTACAATTATACAAGTTACTAACTGCCTAAATTAACTCTAGATATTACAATTACTCAAGTTTATAAAACACATTGGCTTAAAAAACAAAGTCAGTATAGTAAATTACACGTCATGGGCTCATATACATAAAATGTAACATGGCAAGTCCATATATGGCATATATATGGCTATAAATAGCATTGGGACACATTCATTCTAATAATTAATTCCAATAATTTTGAAAAAATATTTTGGAATAAACAAAAACCATCTGAAATTATTTTAGAAATAGGACAGTAAGATGAGATTTACCTTTTCACTCAAAGTTACAATATCATGAAATATACACGAAAAAATAAAAGCGATCTTCCCATGGTCTTTGGACGAACTTCCTACTGAACATGACTTTTGGTGGCTTCCTTATGTTTCATTCAAAGTGCAGCTCATAATGTTATTATGTATATACCTTAAATTTGTAGTTGCATTACTGTATAGGATACTTTGTTTAATAATATTTTTACAGTTATTTATAATAATTATTTATACCAGTAATACACTAGGGATGGAAATGGTACTCATTCAGTGGAATAGCTCAACACTTTATGTGATGGTCCTCAGAAGCATAGACTGACATCCTAACAGGGTGGTTTATCTATGGGCAATCTACCCCATTGGTATGAGTAGAGCGTGTGAGTGTCTTGTCCAATGTATATGCAAATATGGTTGGTTTTCCATGTCATCCAGCAGGAACAGTTCTGGTGGCCTCCTAAAACCATCCGGGCATCACTGGAGTGCAGCTGTGAGGACAAGGCAGGACACAGATGTTCAACTCCAGCATGAGGCTCCCTAGCTATTACAACATTTCAACACCTTATGTAAATGTATTATAATTTATTTTGAGTCTACAACTTAGTATTTTTACTGTATCTACTATATTCTCCGTGCTTATAACAATGCTGAGAAACAGTCTTGCCAGGAAGAACCCTTGTATGGATTGATGCCCAGAAATCAGGCTGAGAATATTAAAAATGACCTCATGCATCCATCTACCCACCCACTCCAAAAATCCCCTTCGGGTAAACTATACCATTCAATCCAGACTAGCACTTGGCAATTTACTTCAGTTTTACATTTTGTACATTATCAAATGTTGTGAACTTCTCAACACTCATATATCTCTAATGACAACCTACTCAAACCCAGTCTAAAACTTATATTGACCTTCTAACTTGTAATCTAATCTATTTGTCTGTTGTATTTCACAATTGCATTGTAATGAATGTGTAATGGGAGTTATGTGTGGTGTGATTTATATCCATGAATATTCCAGGGAAACATGAATAAAGTAACTTGGATTCAGTCTTTGCAAATAAAGCAGTGGTAAGTGTTTCCTATGCTTAACCTTCAAGCTAATAGTTTGTTTTCAAGCATACAAGCAGTGCATTCACAAGATTCAATCATAATCCAACATATAATCAAAAACTTCAGTTTTATGTTTAAGGCAACTTCTAAGAGTAGAATACAGTAGTAGCACAGTATTGAAGGTGCTACTGTTGGGCCATAACCCTCATTTGTTTACATTTATACCATGTACGATTGTATAAACTATTGCATGTTTCTCCATGTATGGACCTCATCTACATCTAAATGCTGGAAATATTAAAAGAAGCAAAAGGAAAAGGGGAATGGTTCATAAGATGTGATCATTTCAAGAATTCAGTAGGCTTATCACAACGCAAGTAAAAACAAGTGAAAAATACAATAAAAAGCTTACATTTAGGGTTGGTTATTCTTAGCATTTTATCAATTCTGATTCTGATCATCAGTTTCGGTTCTTATTGATTCCAAGATTTGATTCCAAAATAGTGAAAAACAGTTTGCGCCAAATCATCAGGTTTAAATATATAAAGAACTTCAAAAGTAATCAATTTAATGTTTATGTTAAGCTTGTTTCTTCCCAATTAAATCTGCTATAAGTCAAAAGCTTAATGTGGCTTAATGTACAAAAGCAGTGACCTAGTTACTACTGGTCATAAGTACTCTACTGATGAAATGAGGAACATGTGGTCCAAAGGGAAAATAGGCATTAAGCGTTGAGAATTTTACTTAAAGGTTTAAATAGGAATAATTTGGCAGTATATAGTACTTATAACCAGTATTAAATGAGAGAAGTGTGGTTTTCTTAGGTCCCTGTTATAGAACACTAAGCGTTAAACTTTGTTTATTTAACGTGTATTAGAGTTTTCAAGCTAATGCAGCATTTTTGGAAGGTACGCTGATGAAGCTCAGTATCATGCTGTTACCTTACATGTATTGCCATGTTGGCGATGTCTCCTTAATGCAGACATATTTTTGCATTAATCGTGGCTGTGTATTTAAAGCGAAATTGAAATTCAATTATTTTAACAGTTTTTTTTTGTGATGTTGGAACCACTTCTGATTAGGTTCTGATACCCAATCCTCGTCACATTTGTTCTCTTTTATGCTTGAATGGTACACTGGTCTAATTTGACCCCTCCACTGTGGTGACCAGTGTTCAAGTTCCAGCCATGCCTTCTGACAGGATGGGGCATCTTATGCAGGGACAGTTGCCTGTATCTGACAATGGGAATGCTACCACTGCCAGCCTGTGGCAAACCTTATGCCCTGTGCCCTCCAGGATGTTTGCTGGACATGCCCACCACAACCCAAATGGAAAAAAAATGTTCTATTCAACAACAAACCAAATACAGGTACGTTTCACTTAGTGTCCATGATACATTCTGTGAAACTGCATGTTCTATCCATTATCTTCCACTTAATCCACACGGGATTGCAGGTCAGCCAGTGCCCACCCAGCAACTCTGGGCACAATGGCAGGAACAACCCTAGGCAGGGCGCTAATCCATGCATATATTGGACAGTGGGGGGAAACTGAAGTACCCGGAGTAAACAGACACAGGCAAGGAGAGGACATACTCTGGTCCATAACGAAAGGACCCAGAATGCTCCACCCTGGAATTGAACCCAGGACCTTCTTGCTGTGAGGCAGCGGTGCTACCCACCGAGTCCCCGGGATACCCGAAACAGTTTTCAAACCATTGTCACAGGGAACTATGTCCTAATAAGCAAACTACACAGTGACAGAGTGTTAGTCAAAAATCGAACCAATGACCTTTAACAACTGCTCCACCATACACCCCCCAATTGTGTTATACTATTTAATCACGTATATTATATTCATTATTTTCTATTATTATTATTATTATTATATAAATGTAGTTTCATTTACAGTGATACATAACATGTTTTAAGCTTTGTTCAGCCTCCACTCACGTCCTGAATCGACATCTATTTCCATAATTTACAATGACAAAATGAAAGATATTTACTATTACTATAGTCACAGATTAAGTGGTCGTTATAGATCAGCCTAAATTGGAAGTGAATTCTGCTTTTTTTCCTGTCCATTTTGTTGCGATATAGATGGAGATGATTAATTGCTTACCTTTGAAGGATGCTTTGACCGACTTGTGTTGGAACCCAATTTGACAGGCCGCCAAATGTGGATCGTGCATTGAATCACAGTCTTTATCATAGCTTATAGTCTTCCAGTTTATTCATTTACTTTCTTATCCACTCAAACCTGGACATGGTCGTGGGAGCACATAGTACAAGGCAGAGCTCATAAACCCCCACACTCGTACACATTAATGCATTTCTTTAAACGGTGGGAGGAAACTGGTGTATCAGAAGAAATTGTATAATTTACCAGCAGTAAGTCACTCTTCATAAGGATGTCTGCAAATTGTAATGACTGTTATATGTTGGAACAGTAACTAAGAAGTTTTTAAAGTTTTTCTTGTATCTGTACCTTTCCGAAATATTTCCATTTTGGGTTTAATATGTTTTTAACATATTTTGTTAAATAAATGGTTTCTATCACTAGAAAACATCTACATCTACTGAAGTACTATTTTACGTTGCTTATCTCTACGTTAACTCGAGTACTTGCTTAATGTACGTTGTCAACTCTGGTTACAATTTTACAGTTTTACAATGTGCAATCCAAGCAATTATGGATTAAGAGCTTTGCTTAACGGCCCAACAGTGGCAGCTTGACAGTGCTATGATTTGAACCCTGGGCCAGCCGGCCCTTAACTGCTGCATCACAACCATAACAAAAGTCACTCTCAACTCAAACAACTTGTAGAGGAAAATGGAAGTGGATAATAATAACAAAGATACGATACTATAGGTAAGATTAGCATGGTGAGATCAGAAGGTAAACGTGGCTCTTTGTTTGCTTTGGATTTATGCTGTAAACCTATTTTTTCTTTAAAGTATAAAATAGCCAGAACCTAGCATCAATAAGCATGTCTATTCTTCATGTTTGGCTGTGTATATGGTGTCGCATATTGCAAGCTGTGGTACGCTTTACAAGTCAGTACTTACTGGAACTGTGCTGCAAGCATTTATCCAGAGTATCATTATGTTCTCGTGGTGCCAGTCTGAGGTGCAGGGTGTGGACATCAGATGTGGTCAAACCGTATAAAATCCATTATGTTGACAAAAAGCACGTTTCCTTATATACTTAAATTTAAAAGCACTAACAATAGAAGTTTGTGTTTGTTTGATTGTAGTTATTGTTTTACCAGTTCATTTGTCACATGGCACTTACAGCTGAGGTTATTGGATCAATTATATTTTTAGGAAGTAAACCCTTTATGGACTGACAATGTCATAAACCATACAGTCATAAACCTATACCTGGTGTAGATCACAATAAATGATTTCTGAAATAAACAGGGACTAACATTAGGGCTAAACCTGTACTAGAACTGGGTACTGGAATGTTGACCAATGGATAATCAGTTCTGGTTTGCTGTTGCCAAACACAGAAGCAGAAAACAATTTTCTGGACATTTATAGAGGATTATGTATAAATACATACAATTGATGGTGTCAGGATGAAGTACCTCTCCATTTGTGGATGCTCTGGGGGCAGGGAGCAGATACCATGCCAAAATGCAGTTAGAGGACACTCTTGGCAGGAGCAGGTTTGGGTGGAGGGGGTCCAACACAAACTAGCACTGAGTTGTCTGTAATTTACAGCAGTAAGCAGAGACTGTCACTCCACATTTCTCTCAGGGAGAAGAAGACATGCAGAACACAACTGGGCTCTGCCTGAGTAAAACAGGCCACCGAGTACACGTGACTGAGTCAAATGATTTGAACGTTTCTAATCATTATCTGTTTAAAAGTAGCAGTTATACAGAAATAGCAGCCCCAGAGGAACACATTTTGTGTTGGCTCGTTAGCAATAGAAAAACACATTAACATTTTTTTGTTGCTCTTCAGGGTCATTATTCTGAAGTTTGAATCATATCAAAGTATATTTATATCCAAATCTGTTCACCATATATATATATATTTTTAATTCATGTAAGTCAACAACACATACAATCACCAATGACTGTCAACGAGATCCATTGTTTCTACACTCAAAGATGGACTACAGCTTGTAGCTGTAGAACTACAAAGTGCATTAATATGGTAGGTGGAACTAATAAAATGGACAATGAGCAAATAAAATGAAACCTGGTGCAGTTAGCTACCCCGTTCTCCTAGATGGTAGGTTGACCATATATTAACTACATAAAGTTAATAAACATGATCAGTGTAGAACTTGTGTGAATATGAGATGTGCCATAATTTACATTAATGTCTATAAAAAACTTTGTGACAGACATTCAATGCATGCTGGGACCTGCCGAGGACGCCCCACCCACCTTATGCTGGCTAAGGAGGCTGCTACCATTGCATATTTTGGCTTTTAACATAAAATTGTTTGTGTGTTTTAATGAATGATGCTTGTGTGTGTGATTATGCAACCCTGAGATGGACTGGTACCCTGCCCAGAGAGGAGTTCAATTGTTCCTAGCACCATTACATGACAATAGAAAAGAATATAAATAATTTATTAGCAATATATAATCTGATTTATATGTGTGTTTTAGGGTATATATATATATATATATAAGTTTATGGTTACACAAAAGTTTTTTTCTCATTTCAAAATGAATTATCAATATGAACTCAATTGACCCAGAACATTATGTCTCAAAATATTTGAATAGGTGGCACATGGCATCCACATTATTGACCTGAATCATTATCACAGCAGAACACTGACAAGAACATTACACTGCCTCCAGCAGATTACTTTGTTGTCATAGTGAATTCTGGTGCTATTACTTTGTAAAATACACGACACACACGTACCCAACCTTCTATGTGATATCACTGAAATTAAGATGCATCAGACCAGGCAGCATATTTCCATTACTCCAACGTTCAAGGGCTAGCATGGCTACACAGGCACATACTCAGCAGGGTGTGACACATTGTATGCTGAGAAACTTTCCTAATCAGCATTTTAAAAACTTTATAGTTTTTAGAGAGACCAGATGGGATAGCCTTTATGCGCTTTCACAGCAGAGGTTTGTTTGTAGTACCGTTTTTCATTTGTTTCTTCTCTGAGTGAAATAAGTATGCGCTGATCAGTCTATGCTAGTGACTTAGCTAGATGAGGTAATGTGCTAATTTCCATATATGTGATGTCATTAGATATCAGTCCTTGCTGTCTTGCATTTTTTTTACAAAATGTATATAGATTTTTTGTCGAGTCAAACCGAATTGGAAAATCATACAAAAAACAAGTCCATCAATTCTGACTATATGTCTATGTCAAGTGTTCCAAAACTTTTTCTACAGTGCCCCCCCCTTTTTTGTAGGTAAGATTTTTTTTTCTTTAAGATTTTTTTTAGCTACAGACATACATCCAGCACAGACATACACAGTCTTTTGTTTTCAACTAAACTGTAATTTATTTTAGACATTGTAGTTCCTTTAAAACTGCATCAAACCATGATTCCATAATCCTATGCAAATAACACACATGATCATAACAATTAAGGGTCATGACAATATGCATTTTGCCATTTGCAGTTTTCCAGCTAGCTAAGATTGAGGAAGTCACAAGACTGTTACAGTTGAATTATTACAAGTAACACACATTACTTTATTAGAACAGGTCTAATTAAATTAATTTGCCTTGCTGCACCTCCAAACCCCACAACAGTTCTACCTCCATTTTAAGAACTATTTGTCTATGAAGTGTTTGTGCGTGTATGTCACTGTGTGTCTATGTGGGTTGTGTGTGTGTGTGTAGGAGGATGGCTAGGTTGGGTGTGTTTTTGTTAATTGTTATTTCATTTATAGGGCACTGTGAGCTTCTGTAATCAAAAACAAATTCCTTGTATGTGTGACCATACTTGGCCAATAAAGTCCGATTCTAATTTTGAAAAAAAAAAAAAAAGATACAGATTTATTGTCAACTCAGTGGGTTTAATACATTTAGATTTTTCCTGATAAATACCTCTAACTGGCCTTTTGAGAAATAATCTGACACTGACATTGTGTACATACCTACAAAGTTGACTCAATGAAATTATGAAGCCCGTTGTTGTACGTAAACCAGGACCCGAAACTGTTAATCCCTGAAATTAATATGGCTATTTGTTTAGGAATCCTTATTAAGACTTTGACTGTTTTTGTAGGTTCATCTTTTGCATTCCTTAGCCCTTGTTTACTGTCTCTGTGCCTCTCTTTGCGTCTCGCTGCCTTCCTCCTTACTGGTGGTTTTTAAGCCTGATAAATGACTGGCACTTGCAGTGCACCAGCTGCATTGATCCACAGTGAGAAAAATGAAAACACACCACAAACATGCATGATTAAACATGAAAGCCAGCCAGTGCTCCTACAGCAGAAAGAGTGAAACCGCAGAACATTTGCAGATAAAAATGCAACAAAATTCTGACTGTTTTAATATCTAGAGTATATATGTCAAAATCTTTGCTGCTGCAATGAATAATGGGAAAAGAATAAATAATGGGTCCTGCCCTATGAACGCTATCTAAAGGTCACAACGTTGCTGCTGTCATTTGTAAGTGCCTCTTTACAAGCTTTATCTGTAATTTGGTTTAGAGTGATAAAGTTTTGGATCCAAGAATTGTTTTTATTTGCTATCAGTATCTTTGAAAACTACATTCCTCTGTGCTTTCTAACCTTGATATGAAGTAGAATGGTGAATAATTGACCGGAGTATCCCGAGATAGAAGATTGTTGTCAGCAATCAGTCTTTGTTTAGGAACCCAAACAGTTTCTTGGAAGAGACAACACAAGCACATCTCTGCAGCCAAGCTGTCTAACATGCTTTTATCTGATGCCATAATCAGAGGTTCAGTGTCACAGTGCACACCAAGGACTTGCTCAGTCCTTCAGCTGAAGAGGAAAGTTCAATTCTTATCATGAATTCTGCCCTGAAGGCTGGCATGAGATGTCATTTTAACGGGGGCGGGGGGATTTGGGATTTGATGTGCTCCCTAATCCTGCTTCTGGAGTACACCCCTACTGAAGACATTGCTCTTCCTTCTAAGGGAAATGATGCTTAAAGATAACGTTGATAAGCTAGAGCAGTGCTTCCCAAATTTGGGGGGGGCAACACGATTGCAAAGAGATCAAAACATGGCATATTATTAAGGTTTAGGGTAGATAATGCACATCGCTGGATATTTATGTCATTTTGCAGATGCTTCTATTCAGAGCAAATTATAACTGATACAGTCTGACAATCCAAGAAATGGGGGTAAGAGCCTTGCTCAAAGACCCAACAGTGGCAGCTTGGCTGAGGTGGGACCTTGGAAGCCTGGACCTTTTCTCTATAGCTCAGCATCATAACTATTTACTACATTAGAATTTCACTGTAAACATCACTTTATTTGATTAAATATGAGAGATGATGGTCGATATACATATAAATATTGAACCTGTATAGAAACTAAACGGCTTTCTAAACCTACAGGACTGCGGTCGCCTATCGGTTAAGGTACTGGACTCTGGACCTGATGGCCCTGGGTTCAAATCCCACCTCTGCCAAGTTTCCACAGTTGGGACCTTAAGCAAGGCCCTTAACCCACCTTTGTTGAATTGTAAGATAGAATTGTATCAGTTGTAAGTCGCTATGGGTAAGGGTGTATGCTGAATTCCGTACATTTACAGTGGAAGTAGTCTATATTATACAAACCCTGATATTTTAATGTTCCTTAGATAGTGAATATTATGATTCTATTTTCATCATTTCCTATGGGAAATTCCTTACCTAATTTCCACATCTTCAAAAGCCCACCTACAGTCAACCTAATGTAATTGCACAGGGGACATTCTGATTCTGATTGTCCCTGTTGACTGAAACCTTAGGTAAAGCCTCATCTCTCTACCATGTCCTGTTGTTTCATACATTTAGTACCACTTTATCTATGAAAAGATTATTCCCAGTCATTATTGATGGGTAGTCAGGGTGCATAAATTGACACATTGGTGTACTAAATTAACATTGACTTGTGTGTATATAACTACATAGTTCTGATATAACCTTGTGTGTAGATGTAACCTTGTGTGTGTTGCTGAAATGGCTACTGATGCCGATAGCAACGTTAAGCAAAACCAAATAAACAAAAATAATGAACAAACAGAATAGGCTATATCTGTTAAGCCTGATTGTTGATATGCCACACTACACATGTACAAGGTAGGGCTTCTTCAAATCCAGTAAACCACGGGACACTTCACCCGTATGTAGACTGGCAGGAGTATACCATAATCCAGCATTTATACATCTGTACACTCTATTACATACTCTTCAGCAAAGAGATGTCTGTCTAGATACTGATTTAGACTCATTTAAACCATAATGGCTGGCTAAGGCGTTGTAGGATGGCTGGTTTGGGATGCAGCCCAGCCTCCGGTAGCATCTCCTTCCAGCCAAAATGGATACTGATGCAGATTGATACTGATGCAATGTAAGTACAATCCCTGCAAATGGACACTGGACACCCATAATAATCATTTTGACTCAGGCAGAAAGATAATAGTTTGTGGGTCTCGGCTGTGCTTTGGTTTTGGGCTTTGAGCTGACAGAGAAAGCAAATGGTTGTGGGATGAAAATTGAGAGTGGAAGCGATAAAAGCTACTATAATGATTCCAGAACAGTCTGTCTGCCTCAGGCATGATATCTAACTGTCAGTCAGGAAGATGAGAAAACTGTATGTAAAAATGGCTAATTTGTTAGCTTACAGATGCTTAAATTGCTCTTGAAACACAAAGCAGCTGTGGTACGAAATAATTATCCAAAATTACATTATGAAATACACAATGTACTAAAATTGTACTAACGATACTTGATGAATTAAATTTCACATTTAACCTCAATGATTAGGTTTTGGTACTTTTAAAATAGGTGAACTATGCTGTGTAGAATGATGGCATTTAGTTGTGATATAATAATAAGTCAAATTAATTTCTTTACATATTAATTGCAATATAACCCCAGAGAACTGCCCAGTAAAATATGCCACCAAACTAAATGTTTGTAGAAGTTTATC
This sequence comes from Parotocinclus spilosoma, assembly GCA_033117975.1. Classification (NCBI taxonomy): domain Eukaryota; kingdom Metazoa; phylum Chordata; class Actinopteri; order Siluriformes; family Loricariidae; genus Parotocinclus; species Parotocinclus spilosoma. The sequence goes on along the minus strand of JAVSBV010137707.1, from coordinate 1,169 downwards.
CCAAGCCTATTCTCATTTATGAGTACAAAGTTCAAAAATATATGCCCCTCTCTATTGGAGTATAGAATTGTCTGCGTTGCTGAATATGTAATTACATGTTAACATTTGAACATTTGTATGATTTCTGGCACACACTCGCCACATAACTTCCTTTCATTTGTAACACACATGAGAGGAATGTGATGTCCATCAATCTTCTTAAAACAAAGAGGAGAGGACTGGGGGCATCGAGCCAAAGGCCTCTTAATTACTCCACACATTAGACAATGGGAAACTTGGAGTGAACAACGGGGGTGGGGACAATGAAAGAGAGAGGAGGCAACCCTAATTTTCTTTCTTTGTCCTGACATGGCAACAGACTTACCCCTATTCGTGCTTACTATGACATTCTGGATTTGAGCCATAATGCCTGTGATGGAAAGAGAGAAAAGAAAAAGTGTTCACGTTGCTGTGCTATTTATGGGTAGGTGCAGGAGAATCTGTCACAGTGCTGCGAGTAGCTAAAAATAAAATATTTCCCATAACACTACTAAACATAACCACTTAATTGTACACCTTCAAATAGCATCAGTTTATTTTTGTTTGTACATGTATTCAGTATTTAAAAGTCCAAAACTGTATATTTTTTTACTTTATCACATAAAAACTGATCAGTTGTTGAAGAAAGGATTGTTGTTGTTTGCTTGTTTATTTGGTATTGGCATCAGTGGCCATTTCAGTGACACACAAGGTTATATCAGGTTATATTATATATATATATATATAAATTAACCTAATAAAATATACCGGATCACCCAGAGTAAAACCACACAGACACGGTGAGGACATGCAGACTTCACACAGCAAAGCTACCTACCGAGCCACTCAAAGAAAGTACTGCAAACATTGTAGTTCTTATGTACTTTACTGTACATTTGTTGTTTTTTATTTAGTGACCATATATAACATATTTATAATTGTTATATAATATGTATTACATGTATAACATTATATGTATACAGTCGATTCCGGTTAATAGGACCACCGGTTAATTGGACCAGCCGCTTATTTGGACCAAATCCTAAAGTACAGAAACAAAACCTATTATATACTTGTAATGTTATTCGCTTATTTGGACCAAAATTTCGCTTAATCGGACCAAAGAACGTGTACAGTATGTAATATCCGTG
>JAVSBV010137681.1:0-16652 GCA_033117975.1 Parotocinclus spilosoma | reverse complement strand
TAGGCTTGCTCAACTTGGGATTGGCCTTCTAAGAAAGTGTAATATTGTGAAGCTGCTTTGAGACAATGCTCCATTGTTAAAGGCGCTATATAAATAAACTTGAATTGAATTGAATTGAATTGAATGTCTTGTCTGATTTTATTAATTTATTAATTGATTCTGCTTCTGATTTCCTTAATGAAACTTTCCTCTATGGCGCAGATTTTGAGGACATGCTTTAGTAAGCTGTCAGCATATCAATGCATTCTACCCCTACATGGGCAGGTAACTAAAGGAATGTAACCGATACTTCTTCTCTGTGCTGTATCCTGGGATGGCTTAAAAAAAAAAGATTTAATATATTATGTCCTTTATAGACTGGCTGACTCAAACTTAGATGTATTACAGTGGCAATGGGGTATACTGTCTGTCCATTTTCAGCTGAATTATCACCAACAGCAAATAAAAAAAACTGGAATATAGCTCTGGACCATAAGATATGAATGCTTTCTTTTAACCTATAAATTAACTCTTCTAATTATCTAATTAAATGCAGCATGTTGCCATGTTTGTTACATTGATCCACAAACAATGCACTTAAATCTTTATTGCAATAAAATGAATAATATTCAAAACTTAATTAAATGAATCGCAACACTAAATAAGTTAATCAGTTAAAGTATTACACAGTTTCAGTAAAAATGAACAGTTATACAGAGTGAGTCAAAAGTGATAAGACACCATTTTATTTCAGAAGCAAAATATAAAATGACATATCTGAATACACCAGCAAGTAATTGGTGATGGGGTCTATCTTTAAGGCTATGTACAGAACATGACCGCCATCTTTAAAGCCATCAAGGGCAAGTTTTTTCAATGGCAAGGTGGTCCCGTAGCATATCAAAGAAGACCAAAATTGTCTCAGTAATCAATTTGTGATTTCAATCAATTGCCACAATCTCTTGTGGTTCAAAATGTATTAATGATAAAAGTTCAAAACATTTGTTGTTCGCTACAGGTAACTGAACATGGAATTGATGATTATGATGTCTGGGGAACACAGCTGTCGTATCATAGCCTCAGACTTCAACAACCGACACCCAGTAAACTGGAATGTGAACAATAAGCCATGCAGTGGTCATAGAAAGACCACTACCAACAAAGAAACCTTAACAATGGTTTTGGCTGCCTTTACAAAAAGTGACTTCAGTGATTTTTTACTCGCATTTGGGTAAACTTAAAATGTTTACTAAAAAGACATAATTTGTATCCATGGTTAATTGGTTGAGTACTGATTGACGATATCCCTATATCCTTAAAATCCTATTTTCATATATGAAACTATGTAATTATATATGATTTAAGGCTCAGGACAATTCCTCTGGTGTTAAATGATACAAAACTGACCAGATATACTGTTGTAGTAACAAAGATTGCTCATGGATTAGTTGACTCATTGATCTGTTGATCAGAATTGAATAAACACTCTGCACTAATCTAAAATTTTCGGATTGCCAGCCACTCTGAATAATGTTCTGAATACCTGTTACCTGTATATGGAATCCTATGGTCATGCATAACTGTGACACTGTCCATAAGTATCTGTAGTTTTTCCACACCATTAAGATTCCATGCTTTAATACTCATTAGACAGGTGCCCAAAAGAAGCAACCACCCACATCTGAAACATAACAGTCAATCTTTCAATGATGTATCCTGATTCATTTAGATTGTCTGATTGCTGGTGCTTAAAAGCGTGTAATTAAAAGATTAAATTACAAAGGATCCGATAAAAATATCTGATGGTCTGGAAATGATAAGCTCTAATTAATTGGAACAATATATTATGACTATGGTAATGACAACTTACTCATAATTATGTTAAGAGAGGAGCTGTTTGAACTGTTAGTTTGTCATATATGAAATATAATAAAGCATAATGTCTAGTGGTATGGCAACATCAACAAAATTGGTATGATATTTAACCCACAATGCACAACAGATGGAAACTCTTGACTGTTTAAAATTAAAGTCTCTGAAAGTCTTGTCAAATGTGACCTCAAATTCACTATGGTTTCTATTTTTGGCAGGTTGGTGTCAAATACTCACATATAGAATCAGTGGATATATAACAGATTCACTGAATCAATTCACACTGCCCAGCACTATTTTCAGACAGAAGTAGAAATCAGAAGCATGAACAAGGGGTTCTATCAAAAACCATGGACATGGCCAAAAGCATACGACATGGCCGTTTTGATCTTTTATCCGGGTAACCCACTTTATAATCACAGTAATTCTCATAGTATTTTTATGACAGGTTGAAGGAATGCAATACAATACAGATGTAGCATAAACATTTTTTTTCTGTTTGTGCAGTTCTTGACACTATAGTATAAGCAGAATCAGAACAACACTTAAATACATAAAGCACAACTTTTTAACAAAACAAGAAATACACACAGGACCAGGTGTGCTGTGCACCTGGTGACTCATTTATCTAGGGTCATAATTGTAGGGTCATAAGCCATTGCACTTTACAAACAATGAAAATAGCTGTGTTGTTTAAACCTTTTGTTATAAATGTTGCAAATCACTGGTACATACAGTGTATATTAGAGGTGCACCAATTTGCCAGTTTTCAGCAATTTCTGTCTAATAAATATAAATTAAAGCATAGAAACAGTTTTATCCAACTCTACTTTTCATGGAAACTTCACTATTAAAGAAAGATAGCAGGGGCTGATGGCTTGTGCCTGACTCTGCACTAGCGTTAGATTTAACTTCAACTTATTTGCCTTTGTTAGTTTCATGTAATTTCGTATATATTAGCAAAGTGATGCTATTTTAAATGTCTTTTAAAACAGTTAATTTGGTGTTCCATGTGTTTTCAGTGTTGTTTCACAAACACAATTGAAAACCAACCGATTCCAGTCACCGGAAAAACCTGTAGCTGACTCTAATTTCACCTTCAAATTAATTGCATCATTTTCCTCAATAAATAACCTGCTATTAATATTGTGATTTAACTAGGTTATTTAGATTTAAGACTGTTTTAGTCACATTTATGCAAAAAAAATCAAAAGAGTTCATAAACTGTCAAGCACCATTGTACATGTACAGTTTTCCACCCAAGAAATCTATTTCATTTTTATTATCACATCACTGCAAACAATTTGTATTTGAAACATGTGGAAAAGCAACATGAGAAAACCAGCTGTCTCCATACAACTTAGTGAAACTCCAAATGAAACAAACCTACACTGTATTTAAAGAAATCAGATATGCAATATAAATAGCATTTTAGAAGCACATAACCAAGTGAGTCCTTCTTAACTACCACAATCAGCTCTGTTGACAGTGAATGTTCTTTCCATCAGCAATTTTTCTATTCTTAATTTCTTTGTTTCCAATGGAAAATGAACGTTACTGTTTTTTCTGATCCTATAACGGTTTCGTCTTCTGCTTATCTTGTCTGTTACAAAAAAACAGAAGACAGTTTTTGTTCCAACAATGAGATTTGACTTTTCCAAAATAATGCAAACATAATACTCATAATAATCTGTTTACATTTTCCAACATCCTGAGCCAGAAATATCACAGACTGCAATCAGATTAGTACATTTCCCCTTCCTAATTTTATAGACAAATGTCAACATGACCTCTGGCACATTTAGTAGCTACAGTAATGACAAACAGATAAAAATTTCAGGTTCAAAAACCTGCTTACGACAAGAAAGTAATTAAGCAGAACATATAGAATACAAAACTTTTTTAATATGGACTTGCAGATATGCTCAATTTATCAATACAAAATGCTAATATACGGGTCAATTATAACAGTGATTGTGTCCATGATTTAAAATTAAAATAATGACAATTATACAACTCCTTCTTTATTCCAATGCATATTTATTTCCAAAGTTCCAAATGTGAGTGGGATGTCTAAATATGTGTAAAAAGGTAAACTATTAAAGTGATTTAGTCTTTCCTTTAACCCATATATTTCAAATACTTTGTTCAGATAAGATAAGATAAGATTAAGTCCTTTATTAGTCCCACAGTGGGGAAATTCACTGTGTGAATTGTGTCACTGTGTCACTGTGCAGCAAGGGATAGCAAGGCACAGTACAAAAAAACAAAGAAAAGCTCAGAAATGAGCCAGAGCTGCTGCAACAGGCTGCCACCCCCACAGCGCCATCTTGAAAAGTTAAGCTAATCAATAGAAATACGATCACTTGGGTGGAGAAGTGGCCTAAGACACCAACCCACCACAATGGAAACCCAAGATCGGGTCCCAACAAAACCCTTCCAGCCCAGTCAGGTGTCACATTCACAATTGACTGCGTCTGCAGGAGAGGAGGCAATTTGGAGAGGATCAACCCAATCTAGACTAAAACAGACAGTCCCATCTGAACAGGGAAAGGCGTGGATAACAAAATGTATGCTGTCCATAAATTCTGATTTATTCATTTGGTACAACTGAGAAGGATTTTGGTATGGTTTTGAAAATTTTAAAATTGACAAAAAACCTGTGGCATAATGAGGTCAACATTAGTAGATAATGAAATAAAATAAAAATAAGCAATAAACCTGCTCAATTATATGATTATAATATTCACACAAAAAACATCTAGGAGGAAAGTTGTCCGATTTATACTACTGTGTGGCATCTGAAATTAGTAAAAAAAAAAAAAAAAGTAAAAGTTAAAAAAAAATTAAAAAGTTAAAACAACACCTATACAATTTAAAAGCTATGTAACAAAATACATGTATTTATCGAATATACACATCCATAATAAGAATTTTTAAATGACCTGTCATCGAACAATAGGCATGTAGCAACCTATGAACATGCATTTATCATATGTATACCGTAGAAGACTTAAACAGTCGACTGAAAGAGCCAATAATGTGGCCTTTTGAAATTATGTCCACACAGATTAATGCCCAGGACAGCAATCATATTTTTAAAAAGTTGACACATGGTTTAGTGTGTGTATCTTTGTGTGTACGTATGTACGACTAATGGGCTGCTACAGGCACGTGCTGGCCTAAAGGATGGGGCGACCCCTCCATGCAGAGAGGGATTCTGTTTGCTCCTTCAGTTGCTTAGCAACCTGACGTCATTGTGGGAAGATGGGCTGAAATGGGGGAGGTTAGATGTGTGTGTGTGTGTGTGCTTGTTAGTGTACCTGTTCATAGCCTAGCAGCACAATGATCAAACAAGAACAGCTTGTAAATCTGTATTTAAAAAATCCACATTTAATAGACCAGATGCTACTTCAGTAACTTTCAATTTGCATTAAACCTGATTCTGCCCATGACAGTTTCGGCAACTTTTCATTTCTGAAGGAGCTCTGAGAGCAAACAAGTTAAGTCTCCAACAAATAGAGTTCTGTTCTGGATCAGTTATTGGCCTGAGACACAAACAAAAGCAAACAAAATATTGATATTCAGCTGTTGTTCTCTATTTAATCAGCTACTCCCTTTCACATATACCACATAGCCGAAAGCTTCCGGACGCTTCCAAAAACAGAGGTATTAGAATGAAGTTTGTCTCTCTGTGCTGACACATCGGCCTTCACTCCCCTGAGGAAGCTTTCCAATATACTTAGAAACATGACTGAGATCTGGCACTGATGTTAGACAATAATCCATGGCTTGCTATTGGCATTCCAGTTAATCTCAAATAGGCTTGTTCATGCCAATTTCTCATTCAAAGTTGGCGAGCCGTTTCTTTAGAAAGTTGACGTAACTGCAAGTGTAATATTGATCAAATGGTTTAAATATGACTGCGAACTACCGCAAAGGCTGTGTCTTAAAGAGGAAAGGTGAGACAGTGAATGGGCAAAATGAGTTTAGTCAGTTACTCTGTTCACCATTCACCCATTCACCACCAGTGCAACCTTGAGCTATGCACAGGAACTTGGGCTTTGAGGTCACATGGTGGTAGAAAGTCACCGAGGTGTTCAGTATCACCCATTCTACTTCCAATGCCTGTTTATGGAGGTCCCATGAGATCCCAGGATAATTGTTTTTTTAAACTAGTTCACATAAGTAAATATGAAAGCATATGTCCCTTAAAGTCCTTTAACACATATACCTGCTGCAAACTGTTTTTATGTGACTGCAGTTAAAGTAGCTTGAATTGATTTAGGCCAGAGTACAGTGCAGGCCATAACATTGCCGACTGCATTCTTTAAGGAATGAAAAAAGACTCACAACGACTACAAAAGTAGCCTTGTGTAAGTGTTTAGTACTCGTAGTCAAATTATATAAACTGCAATTTCTCCACAGGTATTTAAAATAAATAAATAAATACAATAAATCCCATTAAAGGAAACTAATCACTTTAGTTCTTATATGAACTCCACTTATATGTTCTCCATCTTGTAGGAAAAATTCCATGTACTTTTGTCAATTTACATGATTTTTTATGCCTATTACATTGATCTCATGTATTATCCTGTCTGTTATCCTGTTTCTCCCCTCATAACTAGCATACAAGCATTTTTCATTATCTTTCCTGTTTTTCTTACTGTGCATTCATTTGTTCCTCCAAGCAAGCTGGCATGCTTTTAATTACACCTCTGTTCAAGTAGAATTTCTGTGACCATGAGTCTGGCTGTCTGATTTACAACAATTATTTGTTTCAACCTTAAGGTGTTCTTTATTTCCAGATAATTTTTAATCAAAAAGTCTTTTAGCAAACATTGTGTACAACATTCACTTAAGCATAGTTATATTCCTGCTGGCCATACTAATGTCATGGGACTTCTCTAAATGCAATAATAAGCAAATACAAAAACATAATTTTAACCAATAACAATTTTTGGAATTTAACTATTTGTATTAGTGAATGGAGAGAAACCACAGAATCTGGGACAGGAGTCAAGACGGAGACCACAGGAGCTGAGACAGGGACCACAAGAGCTAAGAGCTAAGACAGGACTGGTAAGAGGCAAGACAGGAAACACAGGGACTGCAGCTGACATTGTAGCTTGGCAGGAATGGACGACAGTGTGTATACAGGTGTGGTGAGAGCTTTCTGTTCCTTCGACCACCACAAGAATGGTCAAAGACAATGCAAAAAGCTTGCAGGAACCAGCTGAAGATGAGAGTTTGCTCCCTTTGGTTCCAAGCTGCATGACTGGAAAGCAGGACGATGAGAAGCATGATGTGAGTCGCATGATACATAATATATTGGGAGCACTACTGAAGGAACTCATGACAGTTCTCTGGGCTACAACTGTAATCCCAGGAAGGTCAGGAGAAACTAATTATTAGGAAAAGAGCTGAGTGGATCCCTGGACAGCTGGGGTAAATGGGGCAAGAAGCCACTGCCTGGACTGGAGTTCTGCAATGGAGAATGTTGCTGTCTGCTGCTGCTGCTGCCAGCCTAGCAGCTGATCATGTCTTCTAGGTGAAAGCCAAGAACCAGTTGAAGAGGGTTTACTTTAATAAACAAAGGGGAAAAGCAGGTCACACAAAATCACACATTCCAGAATTAAATAAATACAACTATAGTGAACCCAGAAGATGAAAATAGAGTCAGTGACATAAAGCAGGAAGAGAACAGATAAAATATCCAGGAATACATAGCCAGGGCTATACAAGAGCAGGCAATCCAATAATCACAATGCAAGTCAGAATCCAGATACAAAGTAGGGTGTGTGCACAGGATCAGCAGTCGAAATAGGAAAAGCAACGCTTAAAATTACGCCTGTGTGCAGCAGCGAGGAAACCTCACAATGAAACAGCGTGCAGCGTTTAGATATCCATGATGAAAATACAATTGATAAATGGTGTTAGTAATAACACATTATTTACACTAAAACCCATTCTTATCTAGTTTCATTGTTCTGTTTGGACAGATCACAGATGTGAATGTTTGGTTATGTAAAAGCACTCATCTTTAAGAATGCCTAAAAAGCTCTAGAATATCCCTCAGATTTAATTAATGTATTAGAAGGTTCACAATTCAAATGCACCTATTCTACCCTGATAATCTTCTGGACTAGTACATTTAAGACCTAATATGACAATATGGTAACTCTGGTAGAAAACCTGTACATGCTAATTATTTAGCTGGTGTCTAAGTAAGCGGTTTTAGTGTTGCTGAATTTATATTCAGTTTAATTGACTAAAGTGTGAGAAATTATTGATTTTTCATTTTGCATGGAATTATTCCAAAAATCAGCACTAGGTATAAGTTGCCACATACCTGTTTTTTCTTGCTGACAAAACTGTTTTGTCTGCTATTGGTTACAATAAGAGGTGTACAAACCTTTTTCGAGGGGGGCAGGTTGGATCATATCTCTTTCCAGACATATTATTTATAAACATTGCATACGAAATATGTTACTATTATGTACTATGATATTATGTTTAATACTAATACTAATAGTACTAATTATTTTTAATTCTGAATTTCAAGTTCAAACTCTGCAGCAGAATATTAAAAAGTGAAAAATGCCTGCTGTAGATTATTGAGGCTGATTAACATTTATATGTATTTAAAATATTTAAGCATAATACTGCATATTTGAACATGTCTAGTATCTTATCTTTTTCATGTAGATTGTATTTTAGATCTATGGAACTCAGTAACAAAGCACGTCTTATATTTCTCAAGTGACATAAGCATTAAATACAAAAAAATATTCTACAAATAGTCCTTCTGTTAAAGTTCAAACCAGATGCTACAACTTACCAGAGAAGACAGCCCACTAGAATCTAATGTCAGTGGTGATCAGTCAATCTGGACCTCAAGCGGCCCAAACTAAAAAATTGCATCATGCAGACAGGCCACTAATAATATATTCTTAAGAGCGATGCCACGGGCCAAATAAAATCTGCCTGTCACCTGTATTTGGCACTAGTGCCTGACTTCAGAAGCCCTGGTTTAAACATATACAGGGGTTAGACAATGAAACTGAAACCTGGTTTTAGACAAAGGTTTGGCTATAGCAGCCCGGCCGTATATATTGACCCTGTGGATCCCGACGGACAGTTCTGGTGGAAACAGGAGAGTTGAGGGGCACATTTAATTCTGCCATGATTTGGGCAGCCATGGTTTTATGTTTTTTGGATACAATCTGGGTTAGCACCCGAACATCCCTTTCAGACAGCTTCCTTTTGCGTCCACAGTTAACCCTGTTGGATGTGCTTCGTCGTTCTTGGTGGTTTGCTGACATTACCCTGGATACCGTGGCTCTTGATACATCACAAAGACTTGCTCTCTTGGTCATAGATGCGCCAGCAAAACGTGCACCAACAACTTGTCCTCTTTTGAACTCTGGTATGTTACACAATGTTGTGTGCATTGCAAAATTTTAAGCAAAACTGTGCTCTTACCCTGCTAAGTGAACCTTCACACTCTGCTCTTACTGGTGCAATGTGCAATTAATGAAGATTGGCCACTATGCTCGTCCAATTTAGCCATGAAACCTCCCACACTAAAATGACAGGTGTTTCAGTTTCATTGCCCAACCCCTGTATATATACAGTATATTTCTTTTTAAGATTAAACACATTGCTATGCTCAGAACCCTCATTCCCCTGCTTTATCTGTCTCTCTCACCCAAAAGTACATTTATGGAGTATGGAGATTACTGCTTTTTATGTGAGAGCACAATGTATTTCCTGTTATATTTACGATACAAGCAGGTAAATCAGAAGCAAGCAGGGAACTCAGAGGCATGCAGAAACTATGACGCGAACATGAGACTGCAAGAAGCAAGCATTCTTAACTGTGGTAAGCTGCATTGCAAAGATGCAGTGTAATTCTCAGCTGTCATTGTTGCTCGCTGTTCTTGATTTCGCACACTTGTTTGGTTTGGTTTGCTTGGTTTAACATAGTTTTTGTGCTCTCACATATAAACCAGCAATCTCACTCTCTGTACTTGGCAGTTAAAATGTGATGCTTTCTCACAGCTACGTTCTTTCAGAAATAGAAGTCCCAATATGAAACAAACAACCATTATTTCATAATCACTTAATAAAACACCTTTATTGTATTATTAATTTTTCAAACAGCATACATTATATGGATCTAGTTGTTTGATGATGGATTATGCCCTTTATGATATAGTTGGAAATCAGGAAATTGCGAGTTTAAAAGATTGATTTAGTTGTAATTGAAAGATTGGTACCATTTTGGTGCCGTTTTGTTCATGTTGCCGGCTCTGTACACGGCACCTTACAGTCTTCTTAATGCTTATTGGGACCCCTGGTGAAAATGAATAAAACGAGTGATAAGAAATTCACCTTTGGGTAAGTTAGCTTAATCCCACTCTGAAAAACAGAAAAATTCAACCTTTAATTTAGTCTGAGAAAATTAGTTCCTCTCTTGTGCATGCTATTCTTCAGCTCATCCCTAGAGGTTTTATTTAGGGCTTAGATCAGGAGACTCAGATGGCAATGGCAGAAGCTTGGCTTTGTCTTCAGTAAATCTATTTTAATTTTTGATCATATATTTTGGATCATTGTCCTACTGGAAGATCCCGTGACAAGCCATTTTAGTTCCTTGGTAGAGGCAGACATATTGTGTCCATAAAACCATCTATCCTAACAAGGTTCATATGGTCTTTATGGGGACTGTGTTAGCCTAGTGGTTAAGGTACTGGACACTGGACCAGAAGGTCCAGGCTTCAAATCCTGCCTCTGCCAAGCTGCCACAGTTGGGTCCTTGAGCAAGACCCTTAACCCACAATTGCTTGGATTGTAAAAACTGTATTAGTTGTAAGTCGCTCTGGATAAGGGAGTCTGCTAAATGATGTAAAATTTAATGTAAAAATGTAAATGTCTTTAGAGGAAAACATTCCAACAACATCACAGAACCTCTACCATGCTCAACAGTGGGCATCAGGTTGTTTAGAGGTTAATCATCTTCCATTTATTGCCAAACACACTTTGAGTGTTTCTTGTAAAAAAAGCTTTTATGTAATCTGACCTTAAAACACAGTTCCAGTCCCCAACATTTAGCAAATAGCAGTTGCTGAGGATTGTCGTTAGATGATGGGAAAGGATTTTTTTCCTGGCAAGCCTTCCAAATAATCTGTTGGTGTGGGGTGGTGTCTGGTGGTAGACTTGGAGGAACAGTGCTCTTTGGGGATTCCTTTGGGAATTTTCTTTCCCTCAAGAAAATCCTCCTCTTTGTGCACTAGGGCAAAACAAACTCAGGTCCTTGCCCAGGCAAGTTTGTCATATAGCTGGTACCTCAGTATGATATGATATAATATTTCACTAAAACATAAAAATATACCACTAGAAACATATGTTCCTCAGGCAAACTACTTGTCATGTGGCATTTTTTCGCTAATACACTGCTCACAAAAGTTAGGGGATATTTCATTATGGGATATTTCATTTTCTGTTCTGCTTGAACCCTGGACAAAGCACAAAGGGCTGCAAATTGTCCATAACCGATTTACGGATATGTTGGTTGGAAGGAAATACCATGAGTCACCCAACCAAATAATGAGTCCCTAATTATCAAGAGTCTAGTGAGAGAGATCCTTAGCACAGTGTTTTGATGTTTTGCGGGCAGGTTAGCAAATGTCTCTTCCAGGCAGTCCTGCTCCAAATGTTTATGTCATGCAGTTTCAGTCAGTGCTGTCCTTCGTCATGTTTCGGACATTGAGCAATGGCTTTGACCGCAATCACTACAATCATGTCCCTCTTAAAATGACTTCTGACCAATGTTTATAGACCAGCTGAACCCTTCCTATTCATTTTTCAGAATGTAGCAAATGCCATTTTTCATAGCCTATTATCATTGAACTGAGCTGAAGTCTAGCACAGCCAGTAGCCCAGACAAAAGGTGTGCTTAAAAATCCAAGGATCAAACCTGAGGGTAGGTTGTTGGGTCTAGGGTTTAAACAACTTCTCAATTAGTAGACCAAAGCTTAAACCACTAAGCTATTATTGCAGTCTACAATATTTGCTCACTGACTGCACACAGTTTACCAATGCGGTGTCCTGGGTTTGAGTCTCAAGAGTGCCTTCTGGCTGGGTCATGCATCATACAGAATAGATTGACCTTGTCTCAAAGAGGGTAAGCTAGACGAGGGCATTGGTCCCTGGTTCTACAAATGCAACCTCTGCCAGCCCTTTGATGGACTGTCCTCCAAACTCGTAACACACCCTGTAATTCTACGTCTACTCTGCGACCCTGGTCAGGGTAAATTAAAAAAAAAGTTGCAGGGTGGAAGACATCTGCTGTACTGGTTTCATGCTATATTAATCCAGGTATGGATAGATGGTATTCCTGGAAGTGACATATTTATACCTTCTTCATAAATAAGTTTATTATTATAAATATTTTGCTGTTACAAGTATGTACATGTTTATTTCATTCAGTTTTGTTTTGATGAGTATGTATACAGGCACCACCCATAAAATAAAAATATATAAAGGTTTATATTTAGGTTTTATATAGGACTCTCAGACCATAAAAATGACATGCTGTCTGATACTAAAGAGAAAGATCTTTGGCTCCATAGATGTTGTAGGACATGAAGCTTGAACTCCAGACGAGGTTTCAGCCATGCCCCATGCTAACTGGTCACTTTGATTTAAAGCAAAATAAGCACAGCTCAAGTGTTGGAACGAGGCATTTCCATGTTGAATGAAATTTGAAACTGCGGCGTCTAATGCAGCCCATTAGTATACTTGTCAAGTAATGAACGTGATGGAAATTTAACCATAGAAACATATTTTAATATGTATGACTAACTATTAACAGTAGACATTCCTGCTCCAGTGGCTTGGGCCTGGATTCAAACCCTAACTAGCCCTGCAACATGAAGGTCAAGTGGTGCTGTTACAGAACTCTGTGGTGGTGCATAGTTCAGGGTATACCTCTGCCTGCATTTATTGAATTGTTGGCTACATCAGTTCTACTGTGTCCATAACTATGATAAGTGGGAGAAAAATGGGATACTTTGTTTTGCCCACATTATAATTTCTAATTAAGTAGAAAAACACATACACACCGAAACCAAAACAATAATTTATCAGTTCTTGGCTTACATATTTCTTTGTTTGTGATTGTCTTGCAGCGACCACAAGAAGAGAAATATCCAGTGGGGCCATGGCTTTTGGCCCTGTTTGTATTCGTTGTTTGTGGATCAGGTACTCAACTTGTCTGTTGTATTTACACACATTATTTATGCCAGAATACATAATGGAGAAACAAAGGTCTGTACATTCTCTTGAAAGCTCGAGCTTACCTTAATGTCCTCTCCTCAGCCATCTTTCAGATCATTCAGAGCATCCGGATGGGAATATGAGCCACAGAGTACTGCACTGCCTCACTGGTCCATGAGAGCTGAGCCCACTAACTGCAATGGTAGGGGAAACTCATGGGTTGAAGTTCTGAATGTAAGCTGGATGCTAAGGAGCCAGAGCCTGTACACTGTACACCACGTGTTTACAATTCAGCCAGATGACAGAAACAAATGCTTTTTCTACTAAACCATTTTGGATGGCTTTGACCTGTCATGTCTTATAATGGGTTATATTTGCTAGTGCAATAGGTTATGGGCTTTGGTAAGCATTAACTGTGAGAAATTCTGTTTGTATGTTTGTTGTGTCCTGTAAGAACATTTTAAATAAATATTACACATTTTGAGAACTGGCTTGTTCTGCTTTTATATTAAATGATCTCAGTATTAATAGGTGATACTGATAATACTGGTCTACATTAGAAAGATTTCTGCTGAGCTATTTTAGCTGATTATACCCAAATGAAAGACGTTGATACCAAATACACAGCTTACAAAAATTAGGGGAGATTTAATTATGGAACATATAATTTTGAAGTATCCCCCAATTGTTGTGAGCAGTATATAAAGAAAAAATTAATGCAATACATTTTTCCACAAATGACAAATCTTTGTTTACATATTTTAAAGTCGAATAACAAGATAAGTTCAGAAGTAGCGACATCCTGCAATATATCTGTTTCAAAAATTAGTATATTTCTTATTTTCTAGATATCAATAATTGTGTAATTTTTTTTATTGTTAGGGAGTAAATTCTCTATTTGGATTGTAAAACTGTAAACACCAGCAGTAGTCTACCATCATGTTTGTGTTTGATCTACCTTGATATCTACATTCCATGGTCTTAATGTCTTGGTGAAAGTTTCTCCTGGTCACCCAGTTTAACCCCAAATTATGCATAAAAAGCTTTTTGTACCAAGTCAGATATATTTGTCCCTTGTTTGGGTGCTGTAAAACAACAAAGGTAACAATATATCAGGATCATTTCAGAGTATGATTACATTTGATAACATACTAAATAAATTTAAATGTAAGGCTTCAAAACAGAAATTGACTTCTGAAAGGTTTATTGCGGAAGTACAAGACGTCTAATAAAGTCCCACATTAACATTAATACATGGGTTGATGTTTGCTGTGTTATACACAGGGTTCACACCCTGTATATTAGATTTACATTACACTGCCTCAGAAAAGAGGAAAAAAAAGCAGGTTTTCTCATTGCGGTCTAAGAGAAATACCAAAACAGGGTGAAGGTTTTTTTTAAGAATGTGGACAGATTGATTCAGTGTGTTTCAGCAGAATTACTGAAATTCTGAAGTGATACTTCAGAGAGGTGTCTTCAAAGACTGAACTGACTGCATCTGTACCCTGGTTAAGCTTTGATAAAGAGGGACAGGAAAGTGTTCAAACCCTTTTTAGCCGATCCTGCTGTTAAATATTGTAGAAATGATTCCTCTTAAGGAATAGATATAGGAACAAACATGTTAGTTTTCATTAGGACAATTCCATTGCCCATACTGCAAAGAAGTCATCCATCAGGCTCAGGTTTTGGCCTGCTCAGAATCCAGATGTAAACACCTTGGAGCAAATTTGGTCTTTCGTTGAACATGAACTAGCCAGCAAATCTCAACTATACTCCTAAACTGTCTGAAGTCACCAAAACAACCATCTATAAACAGAAAAGCTTTACATATAGGCACGCTGCTTTCACATTCAATAAACAGATGGACAAAATTTGAATCAGTTCAACAAAAACTATGGAAATGATTTTATAACTGCAGTGCATTGTAGGATACAGCTAGGCTACAGCTGCCTCAAATATCAAACTGATGGTTTTCATAAGCATGTCTGCCAGTTATGTAATACAGTGAAATTGCTGCACATTTTAACTGTTAGCCCTGGTCAGGATTGTAGGAAGGACTGGGAGCTTTTCCTGGAATGTTCCCAAGCATGTGCAGTGAATTGGAAGCCAGTCTATCGAAGGGCTCAGCCACTTCTGGCTGTGTGAAGCCTGGCCCAATAAGAAGACAAATTCGAATCCAGATTTCTGCAATGGTTTAGGGAAATCTGTACTCTGTCAATATCCATTTAAATTACTACAAGTACTGTATGGCATCCAGCAATAAACAGCAGGATATTGAGGTAAATGTATAAAGTATTTTAAGCTAAACATTAACATTTGTACTTCATGTGAGCAAATTATTCAGAGAAAATGGACTTAAGAATAATGTTAGTAATTCATTTACCGGTATAAGAACATGCAGATGCTGCATAATCATATTCTGTGGTGTTTATTTTATAAATACACTGCTCACTAAAACTAGGGACTGCTCGATTTATTGGAAATTATATTCAATTAAGCGTTACTTGAAGTTCAATAAAAGCCAGGCTTTAAAATTGAGGAGAAAATGTTACAGAACTGTAGTTATTTGTTGTTAATTTGCATGCTGAAAACCTGAGAAACATAAATTAAAGGTAAAAGCAAAGCATCTTGAGCTGGATCTCAGAAGAGGGTCTAGAGCCTTAAGTTTATGACAGGCAGTTGCCATCTTCTGTATCTCACCACCAAGCCATCCAATTCAATAAAAGGCACCAGTGTACATTTGGCCACATTACCTCCCCAGCATAGCAACATACAATATTTTACAATTCTTGATAAGATTGGATATATAGAGCACGAGTCCACATTCCATAATCTCAGAGGATTCTCTAGGGCACTGTGGGCCCACCACAAGGCTTAATTAGGTTTCTTTCCAAACCAGGAATTAGCCAAGTCAAAAACTTGGCGCTGTGGTCATCAAACAATTTAATTTGGAATTTGATGCATTTTTAAATTAGTGTCCTTATAAAAGATCCAACTGCAGCCCAGTTAGAACTTTGTGGCTTTGGAAGCTGGATTTGAATCTTAAAACTGCAACAACTGCATCAGTCACCCCATGTACCCAATTACTCCCAATTACTTTTGAGGACCTACAGCCTCACATGACAAATTAGCAACCATACTTGTGTGGATTAGATCTGTATCTAAATAAAATTTTAACACAATACCAGAGTTGAGTATTTGCTGCCAAAGTGCTCAGCATTATCTTTTTCCAACCATAAAACCTTAATCCAGTTACGGTAAGAGTAGCAAATAAATTTAGGTCCAGTGTTGAGAATGTGTCCAAATGTGTTGAGATGAATAGAACGGTTTGTTGATTCAAATGATACATGATGACCACAAAATGCTACGTTCCTGCAAAGTACTATTGCAGGGGAAGCTCAATTTCGGCCTACATCATAAAATGTGTCATTTTATTTATATGTAAATTCTACCCTCCGTTCCTTTTTAAGAAAATGATCTGTGACCCTGTCGTCTTTTCCAGGGACTTGACTAGTGTC
>JAVSBV010137648.1:0-30926 GCA_033117975.1 Parotocinclus spilosoma | reverse complement strand
CTTTTCATGATTTTTCCCATTGATGTGTTTTAAAAGTTTTCATTTAATTTTTTGAGCAGTGTGTAAGGAAACTCTGACTGAAAGCCATAGCAGCCATTGCTGCTCAAAATTTGGGAAGATACTGGTCCATTATGGGAAATGTTGTGCTGTTGTAAATTAGCCTGCTGTGATCTGTAGTTCTGCTCAGTAGTCCAGGATAAATTTGGCTTTATACCCCCTTAACTTAAGTGGGACACAGGACCATTTTATGACTCATGTGCCTCAGTGAAGTGGGTCTAATGACACCCCTGATTGTACTTATCTTCTTTTAGCTGGGCCTTTCAACCTTTCAACCTTTTCCATAGTGGTAATAAACAAGTGTCTCATTTTTAGTCTCATTCAATTTAAATTTGAACATAAATTTTACCAGTGCACTTGATCTAACCCAAAAATGACGTGCTGTATAACATAAAACTGTTCTAACAATAGCAAAAGTTTCTTTATGGCATTATGACACCACTGAGAATAGGGCTTTGTCATCATATGCAAAAGGCACTTATAGCTGGTGTTATCATGATAGCACTGAGTGGTACTGATTTTCCATTTTTTGCCAACAACTTAATTCACTGATGGTTTTCTTAGTCAGAAATGGCTTTTTATGATCTTCCAGACACAGAACCCACATTAGAAATATACATAAATAAAAATAGTCCTAAATTCTGTTGTTAAAGGCTACCTGTAGATATCTGTCCCTCTGGGTTCTATTTAATAGCTTTGGGAAGTTTTATGCATATGATAGGCTGCATCAGATGTGGCAAATTACCAACTAAATAAAATGTTAACAAAAAAACAAGACAAGATTTGAACTTCCAGATGTGTTACTTTGGGGTTTATGCCAAACATAAATTTTGATGTATGTTTGACAAATGATTTTACTTCTTTCCTGTTTCCTACTTTCCCCCTCAACAATTAACTTGCAATGAGCAGTGAAAAGGAAATGTACATAAAGATCTCAGGAGTATACTTTTTCTTAGTTCTTGCTCATTTTCGGACTTGTGACTTGTTGTTAGGACCATTAAAAACTTAATTTTAGGCAATTTTAGGTTTGACCCATGTATTGCCCAGGAGCATAGATTAGCATCAATGATTTAAAGAGATCTGTTCAACTGTACATGTAAAGCCACTGCTTAAATGCAAGCTATTTGTAATTCGGAGTTCTGGAGTTTCACAGTAATTACTTGATACAGAGAAAATGGCAAATACTTTGAGGTAATTATATTAGGTAGTTGTCTTTGTCAATGTTTTTGCCCATGGGAACTTGGAGTGATGGATGCTGAGAACAAGGCTGTCCAATTTGAATCTGAATAATATATCAGAAATTAGTCTTTAAGTAGAAATGATCATTGACAATATTAGCCCTGCACTTACCGTAAGTGGTGCCAGATCCAAGGCAATTTACATACTTTGCATGATGTTCTTTTTATTTTTTATATCTTAAAAAATCTTTTTTAAAATCTTTTTTATCTTTTTATACATTTATAAAAGTTTTGTTCTGTATGATACAGAAATTCTTATCTTTTTTGGGTCATTCTACAAGAGGACTACAAGTGCTTTGGCTGTACATACAAAGGCTCACAGAGTCTACTTTTGGGTAGTGTACCTCTTGCTGAGAGATGTTGACTGTGATACATGCCTCTATGATGCACTCAAAGACATTTTCCTTATTTGGCAGACTTTGAGAGGGGGTACATCTTTGGACTAAAAGAAACTGGATGATCATTTTGATTAATTTATTCCCATCTAGGTTCGTTTGCACAATCAAATCTCTGTCTGAATCATTTTTGGGGGCCTAGCAGAAGGAAAATTAATGTCATGGCACCCATTACCTGTTCACTGTCACCTTTGTTTGCAGTTGTGTCATGAATGAGAAACCTGGCCTGCCTTGAACTGGGACCTTCAGTGAAAAATGCAAGTTATGTTTCGGATCCAAAAATGGTCTAACTTGAGATTATTAACTGTAATTTGCAAGAAAGATTTTTACTATGCGGTATGTTAACATAGCAATAATTAATAGAAAACTAGTAAACCATGCCAGGTGTACTACCAAAAAACACACACACTGCAAACAATTTCCTATAATTGGAACTTATAAAAAGAAAGTTTAATCCCAGTGTAATTTTTGCATGACAGCAATAAAGGAAACTGATTTACTTGCGCAACAACATTATTTATCGATATCATCGAATGATTTCTACTAACCGAGACATGACCTATATAAATAAGCACAAGGCACCATCCAATACTGAGGGATAAGCAACTTGGATAGGCATCTTTAAGTTCCACCTCCCAATTATTGACTCTAAACTGATTTCCAAAAAGAAAATAATTACTGAAAATTAATTCGTGAAGAAATCTGGACAGAACTATATTAAAAACAAGTAGGCTACATCAGGTAGGCCTATTTTGTATTTCAGCATAATGTGCTGATATAAAAGTCAGGCTTAAACACGCAAAAATAATGAATTGATAACAATTAAGTCAACTTTGCAATCCAATAAAGAAATAAAACCAAACCTAGACGTTTGATTTGCCGACTTCAGCGATAGGTGACTTCTGTCTGCGACGCGCGCGCGTGCGTATGCGCTCTGATAGAGTGAGTCCACGCGCATCCTCGCACGATCCGCTCCGCCAAACGCTATATAAACCCTCTGAGCCGATCATCCGCAAACAGACACGAATCAGAGCTACGAGAGTTCAGCACATCGTTCACAAGCAACAGGCGGAGTGAAGAAAAAAACCTCTGACTCACTGTAAGTTACAACAAACACGAAGCTAGTGTCAATTTGTAAACGTTGTAGCCTAAATGTGTTTGTGCAAATGGCAAACTGTCTTGTTTGTCTCAGTTTAAGTAATGTATCCACTTTGTGTATGCTACCGTCAGTTAACTAACCTCTAGCAAATATTGACTTTGTGGTCAATTCTGTTGAACCACATTTTCACTAAAATGCAGGAAGCAATTGAATTCAGTTAATTCAGTTATGCAGTTAAGGCTGTGACCTGTGAATGCAATACTGAGCATTTTGTGCTGTAAAGACATTTTCTATTTTATATACATTTAATAGGAAAAAGAACTACCTAATAAATGTTATCTCCTATGAATGTAACTTGTACCTTATAACTGGTGTAGTGTTATTTGCCTTAGATGCGTCCTTTTGCAAATTTGTGTGTGGGCTGGGCAGCGTGTGTGCTGGTTGTGGTGTGTTTGGGTGCGTTGGTGGAAGGATACCCAATAAAACCGGACAACCCGGACCAGGATGCACCTGCTGAGGAGCTAGCCAAATATTACTCTGCACTGAGACACTATATCAACTTGATCACAAGACAGAGGTGAGCTGAAGAGATGTATGGCACAGTAATATGGAAGTATAATTTCAGATATCTACGGTAAAATAATGTTTTAAATTGTGATGTCAGTACTTTTACAACATTTACAATTTGTACAGCTCTATCCATCTTTGTAGTTCTGTATTTATACATGCTTCTGCTTTCTTCAGGAATATAGTTGTAGTTACCCTAGCAATAACCCAACTTTACAGTTAAAAACTAAAATGTTTCTTGATGAGTGTGATCACTCAGTTGAAAGTCCTTCATCAGCTGTGAAAAATGTTCAAAAATATGCCTAAATAGTCACATAAAAGAAGTAGTACTTTTTTTTTTTTTTTTTTTTTAAAGAAAGAGCATGATTTAGGCAGAAGGTCATGGTGTTTTATGTGTTTCATTCTTTTATAATCCAGTTTCCTAGCTCATGAAAGGTTTAAATTAGAAGGGCTAGATTTTACTGAAAAGATCATTATTATTGCTGTTATGTAGCAGGATAACTAACTTATCTTTAGTTCTATTGAACTTCGAGGAAGCAGTGGTGAAAAAAATCTTGCCATAAGTGTTTTTTGTTCCCTTAAAATTAGGCCACTTGTTTTCCAGTGCGCCTTTAAGAGGCTGGTATTAATCTACCAAGAATACACGTCTGATTGTCTAATTAAAAGCCTCCCACTCACTGCTTTAAAGATTAGCTTCTCTTTGACGTGGTTCTTTCATGGCATAAAGACATGCCAGCTGTGAAATAAGGTGACAGTTGGATATAATTACGTGCCTCGACAGATGTAAAATAGTCACATTTGATTATGAAAAATACTTACCCTGGTAAGTATAAAGTTTTTCCTGTTTAGAAAAAAGTTTCAGTAAGCATCTATATTCAGTGTCATTATACAAATCGTTCAGTCTTTAAATGGCTATATAATAATGGCCATCTAATTACACACTTGCTTTCCTGGACCTCAGTCTTTGAAATACCTCACACTGCTTTCTGTTCCTTGGAAAGTAATGGATTTTATTTTCTCTAATGAACACAGTTTAGGGTAAAAGCACAAATGCAAATTGAGTGATCTCATGTGGTGGCCAAAAAGAGCGCTCTGCACAGCGTAACACCACCTCACTTGCTTTTCTCTCAGATATGGCAAAAGGTCGGACACAGATGCATTAACTTCAAACCTGTTCTTTGGAGATAAGGAGATGCAACCACAATCCAGGTAGAATGTACTGACTACACATTTTATCTATTTTCAAACAACCTTCTATTTTCTGATAGATGCATTTGTATGAAACAATTTGTATTAATGCTCTTCTTTTACATACAGGTATGATGGTCCTATGATGTGGTGATCAGCCGACATGAATGCCTGTGCTCATCCAGATTCACCACTGATAATTGCAGTGACCACATTAAAAATGGATACCAACAGGGCTCCATCACAATATTATTATTCCAGACGTCAGCATGGAGAAATACTGCAGGGTAACAGGGTATATATAAGTCATCTAGACCAACCATGGTTGTTCATTAAAAAGAAATGGTGTTCAAGGCATCTCCATATTGTGAAAGGTTCTGGACCACCAGATGTGTAGTACATAACATATGAGTAAAACCAGGAAACATCTGTCCATGTAATCCTTATGTACATAGACTTACATTTATGTTTGTCTTGTGCATTGTAGCCACGGTATAATTATGTATGGTATAATTAGGCTAATAAACCACTACACATGAATGAAATTTTTATTTTGTTGTCCTTCATATTATTTCCAAATATACTTGACTGTGAAAAAAAAAATGCATATAAAGTGAAATATTAGTAAAAAGGGCAAAATGCAACAAAATTGTACTGATTGTATTTATTTTAAACATTAAACATCTAAAACATTTATTTTATATACAATACTGCGCATGTCTCACTCCCTCACTGACGGTTCCTGTTATCTCGGTGGGTCATGGTGGCACTAATCGTGTAGTGTGTCCTGGACATCCAACTCCAGGCCCAACCAACGTTGAAAACACATTCCAGCTGGGCCAGTTTAGAGCAACTTGTTAAGCTAATGCGAGTCTTTGGAATGTGGAAGGAAGCCACATATACACATAATAACTACATGTATACAGGAAGGACATGGAGAATTTCACTGCGTTAATGCCAAGGGTGCAAGCCTAAACTCCGATCTCTGATCCCTCAGATGGCACTGAATCAAAAACCACCATTCAA
Source organism: Parotocinclus spilosoma (assembly GCA_033117975.1). Taxonomy (NCBI): domain Eukaryota; kingdom Metazoa; phylum Chordata; class Actinopteri; order Siluriformes; family Loricariidae; genus Parotocinclus; species Parotocinclus spilosoma. Next base: position 25,356 of record JAVSBV010137648.1, on the reverse strand, counting down.
CAATACTTGATACAAGCACATGGGTAAGGGATTACTTTGGTAAACCTTTATCAATTACTACAATACAGTAATAAGTTACGTACAGCACAGTAGTAAGTTATGTAAGTTACATTTACAAAAGCTTTAGTGTGCAAAAAAGAAGTATAATGTTAACCATGTCCACAAGTGGCATCAAATTCTTGAGACCATCACACAGTGGAAACATGTTGTGGTCATACGAATTAGTATCCCAGATCTTATATGCTCCAGACAAAAAGTCAAAAAGACCATTTAGCGACATGTTCAAAAGTCTGTCATGGTATGGTGTTGTGTCAGAGCCCTTGGCAATGGTCGTTTCCATTTATGTGATGAGAGCATTATTTCAGAAGGACATTGAGATTTTAGAGCAACATTAATTACATCTTTTACAGGGACAACACAAAAAAAAATCATTTGGTAATGTCAATTGTTTAAAATCACATCATAAGTTTAGTTTTTTTTCATCGTTATTATCCATAAATTGCCTCGTTCTAAGGTTTTCTGGAATGCGTCACAGGGCTGAAATGCAGGAATAGATTTTTTATGGTTAGCAAACAAAATGAAGGGTATCAGACAAAACATTAAAAATCCTGACATTTCCTTTTGAAAAGAATTTGCTGGTTTAGTTCAGAATTCATTGTTCCATCAACAACGGCAAGCTGTCCTGGCCCAGTTGCAAAAGTAAAAAAATCCAATCCCCCCCAAACAAAACAGGCTAAAATCATGTTTCACAGATGTGGTAATGTCCTTATGCTGGGATGTGGTGTTTTCCTTTCTCCAGACATAAGAACATTGTCCACTTCAGGTGAGGGTACCAATGGACTTAAATTCACTCCATTTGTAAGACTGTCTGACTGTTGATTGGTGGGCTTCTAACTTTTAAACATGGTTTTATAAGTTTTTCCAGCCCGATAAGCATTAACATTTTTTTTCTGATGTCTTAACACACACATGTTATGTAAAGATCATATTAGATGAATCTGTGTTCTTTAACATCAATAGGGTGCACACATACACTTGATTGTCATTACATTTGATTTAAAAAAATTGCGGATTTGGTTTAATTGTGGGAACGATAATGACACTGCTCACACAAATTGGGGGATATTTCAAAATGAATACTAAGCAGATCCCAGAAGAAGTGCTGGACAATCTGATCCTGTTCATGCTCCATCACTGTCAGTGTTTTTTGGCAATCTTTGCTGACCATACACTCTACTGAACAGTCAATGTGTGGCTCTTTAGTCAAGTTTAACAAGCTTTTGTTCACCCCCATGAATATATCACTTGCTACTCAATCACTATCATTAAGTTTGCATCTCCTTTGCATAATTGGACAACTTTCTTTGACTTTTTATTTGCTTCTCTGATGATCTCATTAAATGAAGTAAAATCAAATGCTTCTTTTTTCATCGCTTCATATTCATTTTGAAATATCCCCTATTTCTGTGAGCATTGTAGTAGTTGGTCGAGCAACAGTCGCACACCAACCTTGGTTCTCAATACAAACACGATTCACAGTCCGCAGAGGTCATGTTGGGCATTTTGTGGGACAGCGCGCCCTCTTGTGTCTCATACTATGTGTTAAACCGCCGTCTTTTTTTATGCCCTAATTTTTGTCTTGGAGCTGTCCTCACCCGCTCCACCAGTCAACTAGCCCTTAACATTACATTTACATTCACATTCACAAAGCGAGTAACACGTGTGCTATGTATACTACTAATAATAATGATAATGATAACAAAGATAATAATAATTATCATCATTATGAATATATATTGTCATAGATATTATAATTATTATGGTAATAATCATTGACATTATTATTAATTGTGATGATGTTGATGATGATGATGATGATTATTATTATTTCTATGAATACTACTACTACTACTACTACTACTACTACTAACAATAATAAAAATAATAAAAATAACAACAACAACAATATCACAATATCACTAAAATATGCTTAAATAATTAATGTCAGAGCAGTTACTTGAATTAATCAGTTTTCTTATTTTTGCCATATACAGTAATATGATTTAATGAGTTAATATTTGCCAACTTAAATAAAATGAAAGTTGAACATTTGAGCTAAAATTATCATTTTAGAAACTCTTTTCTGTTCCTAAACATGTTTATTCGAGACAACAATCATGCATTACACAAATGTTCTGGAGCTAGCTGGCACACTATTAAACAGATTAGATAGGGTAAAGATAGAGCACCAGGTCAATATTCATATTTTCTATTGCAGATTAAGCTGATATCTGGCATGCGCCAAATAAGAAAGCAGTCAAATGAGAACCTGTATATGTTTCTGTTTGGATTTGTCTCCACCAGCTTTGCACATCTGGACTACATACAGTTTGCCCATAAATAATTGTAGAATTGTTCAAGTTCAGTCAGATTTTCTCTCCAAGCCCACTGACAGGGATAGGATTTTGCTCAGAGCTCTGACTTGGCCACTCTAGGACATTTTTGTTTTTGTTTTTATGGGCAGTGTGTTTAGGTTTGTTGTCTAACTTGCATATCCTTAGAACCCAAACACATTCTGCCTCATGGCATCAGAAGTACAAGTTAGATTCAGTGAGACCAATACAGCTCAGCTTTGTGTAAAGCTTGTAAGACTGGTGTCACACACACTGACCAATCAAATTCAGCTGTAAAGACTGAAAAATACTTTAAAGTTGACAGTGGTATTATGGTAGCTTCCATACAAGGTATTAAACTAACATTTTAAAAATGTATCAGATTTTTTATTATATCTCCCTTTGATGATGAGGCTTACATAAATACTATTGGAAAAAAGTTTACATTAATAAATGTAAATATTCAGAGTACAACTAAAAGTGATAATACGTGAGGATTTTGAATGGGTATGATGGCATTCTATGTGAAATGTATCTAAATGTGTGCTTTATGGATATAATAATAATACGTTCAATAATGGTTCAATATGAGTATCAGCTGTATGAAAATTGTTTCTTCACAAAACTAGGTCAATACAATGCATAAACATAAAATGCGAGTCTTGTAAGTTCTGTATACAAAATATTTTAACAAAACAACAAGGTTATTGTGATGTTCTTATTTAAGCAATGTGGTCTACGGCAGTATGTAGTTATATACTAAACTTTTTAAATCAGTGATTTGCTATAGAGGCCCAATGTAGAATTTCTATTTACTTACATGGTTTAGACACAAAGTACAAAAGCACAAACCCACCATACACATCGTATGATCGTTAACCCCTGGTGTAGTCCCTGGTGGAGGAGACAAGTGGAGGACTGCATCAAATAATACAGCCTTCATGAACATTTGATACATTAATTGGTGTTGTGTTTGTAATTGTAATGTTTACATAGCAATGTAAAAATAAACAAAAGGCTTATGCACATGATAATTATGTTAACAGGGTGATTAAATTATATTATTTTATATTAATCATTTTATTCAATCATTTTCATAATCAGTACCACAAGTAGCACAGGGCACAAGGCAGGGACCAAACCTAGGCAGAGCACCAATCCATTGAAGGGCATAAGCACACACACATTCACACTCTCTTTCTCACTGGGACACTTCAGAGACACCAGTTGACCTAACACCTGTCTGTGGAATGTGCCTTGATAGTGCCTGAAGGAAACTCATGTAGTCATGAGAAGAACATGCAAACTCCATGAGCTGATAATACTAAACACTGCACCACCATACTGTCTATGCATGCAATATAACTATGTTGCCATGGTTTCTGTAGTATACAGGCATTCTTAGTCTGGTCATGTGATAACCACAGACTCAGTCACTACCTCCAGGAGCACTGTAAAAACCTGGAAACCCTGCAAAATAGAAGGCAATCTGGTGGAATACACACAGAGACCCAAAATTGTACAGAATCCTAGCGAATCTGAATGAATAATAATAATCTAATATGAACGAAATAGCCTAACGCTTCACATAATTTATTCCTTTACTCCAGACGCTGTACAAAGTTACTGTTTTAAACATCTCGTACTGATAAACAAATAGAACTCATTGATTTGGCATACTTAAATTCTCAACTCAAGTTGCTGTCAATGAAAGTGCTGATGATGCAAGGCGCTCCACCAGTGCTTTATTTCACAATTTTTAAATACAAATCAAAACACAATTGAGCAGGCATGAACAAAGGAGAAGTTCTCAGCTGATGCTATACTGCTCACAAAAACAGGGGATATTTCAGTGACTATGAAGCTATTAAAAAGAAGCATTTGATTGTATTTAATCAGAAAAGCAAATGACAAGTCAAAGAAAGTTGTTTGATTACACAAATGCAAAAGATGCAAAAAAAGATGCAAACTCAATTATGGTGATTGAGTAGCAAGTGATATGTTCATGGGGGGTGAACCACATTGACTGTTCAGCAAAACTACCAAAACACAGTGACAGTGATAGAGCATGAACAAGATCAGATAGCCCAGCAGTTCTTGTGGGATTCTCAGCGTATTCATTTTGAAATATCCCAAAATCTTTGTGAGCAGTGTATTTATTTTCTTCGTCCCGCTTTGTTCAGGGAGGCGGGTAATCCTTGCTGCGCTCTGACTGGTCAACAACACAATGACGTCTTTAGAAGTCGGTGCTTGACGGACATGGTGTGTGTCCGGATAGTTCAGCGCGGGATTACTACTGCTACAGAAGACTATCAGAGGGCACCATCTGAACTCCGGCTGTCCTACTGACATACCAGGTAAGTGTCAGCACTGGGCCAGTTTACCCCGGGTGAGCTTCATTGATGTCACTTGGTTTTTACGCAGACATTCAGAGATCCGACCAGAAACTGACTTTGCATGAGTTGTCCAGCCTCCAGTCAGCTGAGTGTCTGTACTCGCGCTGTGAGGCACGTTTATTACTCGCTGTCTTGTTCTGTGTTTTTTTTGTGGCATTTTTCTTTCTGCCGTACATGTGATGACGATAAACTTCTTACAACACATGAATGACAGCTTTAGGAAACGACGCTTCCTTTTATTAAACGTGTTTTGATGTGTGGAAGACTGAATAGAACACTACATTTCTGAATGGGGAGTACGCGCATGCGCTCTAGACTACTCCAGGTACCGCGTAACAAAAATCATCTGGCCTTTCGATGTGTGTGATATTATGGGGCACCCTGTCTATTGGTTTTTTTATTAACTGTGTTACGAATCTGCGCTTCTATCCTAAAAAACGTGTACTGGTTCATGAGGTGTACAGTTGCGTATATTTAGTGTTGGAAGTTTGTATGCCCTTAATATATTTTTAAAATATATTGCTGCATAAATGTAAAAGTTTTTCTATTCTAAAAGGCCTAAAAGCAGATAAAGATAACCCAATTAAATGTGATTTAAAAAAAATTATATACGTTTTAATACCTTGCAAAATATCCAAAACTATAGGAGAATACAGTTAGTTAGAAGTTGAAGACTAAGTCAGGTGTTTTTAACCATTGGAATGACAGTCAGGAGTGACTGGACACCCTGTTGTGTTAAAGAACAACAATCTATCAAAGTCTTTTCAAGATTAAAGACAGACTGTGTACATATTGAAGACCATTATTACAAAGAGTGGTTGACCAACAAAGAGTAGTCAAGTCAAATAAAGTCACATTTATTTATATATATATAGTGCTTTTTACAATATAGAATTGTCTCAAAGCAGCTTTACATTATATTATCTTATAAGGCCAATCCCAAATTGAGCAAGCCTAAGTCGATCGTTGAAAGGAAAAACTCCCTAAATGTTGTAAGGAAGAAACATTGGGAGGACTAAGACTCAAAAAGGGTGACAAAAATCCTCCTCGGGTGACTTAGATGATAATTGTAATAAGGAAGTTCATATTAATAGTAAAACAATAGTAAAAGTAAATAATAACAGATGTATAAAATAATGTCAAAAATACGCATATCAGACAATATTTCATTTGATACACATATTCATTTTATTATATTGAGTCCTTAGCAGGAAGTCCTTAACAGCACATCATCCTTTGCCAACCGAAGGATGGAGAGAGCTACTGCACTCTGGTGTGGCCTGGGCATGGTTGGACTAGTTTCTGTTGATGAAAACGAGTAGTGTTTAAAAATAATGAAAAAAATATGTATAGTAACTTTTTTCACTCACATATATGCAATATTGGATTGTTTACCCTGATCAATTTTGTGTAATTGGGTTCCCTTGATCAACCTTTAGGACTTGTATGAAAATCTAAGTATGTTTTACAATTCAATCAGCACTGTAAATCAGTCACACAAACCCAATATTAGTAGGTATTAAAACATCAGATGTTTGTTTGTAAAGCATGGCCATAGCTTGTAAAATGGTATGATATCATGGAAATTGCACCAAAATTCCTGGAGTAACTTAAGCATTCTATCAGCGAAACAACCCTATATAGACTAGTAGTGGTCTTTCATTTCATTTTGTTATAATAGTGTATATATTTATTTTTATTTTTATCTTATTGAACTACAGTGGTGAAAAAACATTTGTGGCAACTAGTGAAAATGCTTATTTTTATCATTTAATTTAATATATTATTTATAACATAATCATGTAATCAGCATAACAATTTGAGACATAACATTTGAATGTTTAAAATAATATATGCTTTTATTTTTCTGTAATTCTCAATCAGTCATAAAAATATGAAGATCCATGTTGTTCGAGCATGATTTCAAAATATTCTTGTGATGTGACTACATGCTTGGCTTTCTCTGTCTTCAGGTGCCCCAATAAATACTCAATTTGGTTTAGGTGACAGGTGACAGTGGAGGAAAGTCTTTGACAGTCATCTGTCTTGATCTTCATTAGTGTTCAAGCTGTTGTTGCATATTTTTGTGCATTTTGGCTCATAATCCTTCTTCACAAAGCATTTTCACTAAAACTTTTTGTTACCAATGTATATACAGTTATAACTTATCTACTATAAGTATTTTTCTGTGATTATGTAACAAATAGGAAGATTAATACTTATTCTTACCTAGCTGTCACACTGACTTAGTGATAAAGAAATCATTACATAACATGTATCTTTTAAATTTGAAAGATTTTGTCAGCTAGATGTCCAAATATAAGGTTATTTGCTGAAGCGTGTTCTGTAATTTTGCTATATTCTGCAATATGATGTGCACATGTACTTGCTGGCTGCTTACAATTAGGCTTTTACTACTCATTTACTACTCCATAAAATTGTTTTTCATCTTAAGAGCTTTGTTGCTTTCAAACAATTTTCTTTCGTTTTTGTTTGTACTGTATTTGCTACTTGTAACTTTTTTATTTAAGGCATGAGTATGTAAGAAAAGGCAAGTTATTTTTGTTAGAGCTTCGTTATGCACAATTATACGTAAATTTACACAGTATATACAGTATTATAAGAAAATGACAAATATAATCTGTTATTGCTATTATTATGCACAATACTAAGCTACCAACGGTTGTAATTAGTCTCTTTTTAGTGGTTAGTGGAATTGTTTAGTTTCCAGTGTTTTCCTATTGTTTCTTGGTCTTGGTTAAATGTATAACGTAGTTTAAATGAAAATAATGCATTGTTCTTTAAAACCAAGTTTTCATATTTTAATATTATATAGCTATAAAAATATGCTATATAAACTGCAGTAGTATTTTTAAGTTTTTTGTTCTTTCTAGTAGCACAGCCGCAAGTATGGTGTAATCCTATTATGTCAGCATGCTTGGTCATGCAGACTGACCTATATACCCGACATGTCCATGTGTGTGGATGCGTGCCTGTGCCTGATTGGAAGAAGAAGGTTGACAGTGGATTGTATGATTTTTTTTGTTTGTTTGATAATTGTATTAGTCTTTAACTAGTTAATGCTAACAAGTTAACATTAAATTAACATTTATTTCAGATAAATAAACTGTCAATGCTTGCAGTGAGTCTTTGAAAAATAGGAAATTAAAGGTTTTATTGCAGTAAACAACAGTATTTTTTACCAGATTACCAGCATCTTCTTGTTTATTGGCAAAAAAAAAAAATGTTATATTATATTATTATGTTAAATATATGCACTGCTTAAAAATAATACTTAACCTAACATGTTCCTGCTTGTCAACCTTTTAACTGGGAAGTATCTGAAATTGTTTACAACTGTGTTCCCTATTAGACTAATAGTGCTATACAGGTAGACCCTGATTTACAATAGGGATACGTTTTGACAAATCCATCATGAGTTAAATTCATCATAAACCGAGGACAAGAACTAATTGTTGTACTGCTGTCAATTGCATGCTTATACTATAAGTTTATTTAGTGCTACGTGGCATAGGGACATGTGAGTAAGTGTCAGACTATTTGGTGAACAATGGGGCCACTGCCACAGATCCTTGAACAGCACATCAGTGTACTTTTTTTTATCAATAGATAGTGTCTGTCCTGGCTGGAGAGAGGAACCAACTGTTTGTGTGCTGCTTGTGACTGTGTATGTGTGATGTCATATAACTTCAGATTTTTGGTTTATCCATAGAATCATTGCTTTCTCAGAGGGTTGATTGAGCAGATTTTGGGAACATCATCAGGAAAGAGTAAGTATGAGTGAATGTATATGTGTTTGTGTGTGTGTTTAAGATTTTTTAAATTGAAATCAAACGAGAGTTCTGCAAGCTTAAGACTATATGAGTAATGAGTAAAGTCAGAAATACAAAATATTAAAGATAAAAATACAACCCCAATTTGTAAAAAGTTTGGACAGTATGGAAAAAGCATAAAAATGTACTTTGACTTTTGTTTCATTGCAGACAGTATGATATTTCATGTTTTGTTTGTTCAACTTCATTTCATTTGCTTTTCAGGCCTGTGACAAATTCCAAAAACAATTGGGATGAGGACCATTTAGATCTAGTAATGTGATTTTTAACAGGTGGTTTCAACAGGTGATTGTAATAATGGTTTGATACAAAATCAGCATCCAAAGGCTTTGATGTGCGAAGATGACCAGTTTGTTAATAAATGTGTAATAAAATAATCAAAACATATAAAAACAATACACCTTAAAGACAGATTGGAAGGGATTTCCATACAAGTATTTCTCTTTCTACAGTGCATACTATCATTAGTCAATTCAAGGAATTGAGTGCAAGCTTAAGCTGAACACTCGTGATCTTTAATCCCTCAGAGGGAACTGCAGAATCAAAATTCAATAATATCTGATAGAACCACATGGGCAATTTAATTGATCAATTACTACAATACAAAGTTACATTCACAAATACCACAATGCACTTTATTGTGCAAAAATGAAACCGCATGTTAACCATCTCCAGAAGTGGCACTGACGTGTTTGCAGGATTTATGGGAAAAATAACACCTGAAACACTAAATTGCTTGTTACCATTTGTGCCAAAACATCTCTTAAGATAGGATAAAGCAATGGCAACATTACACAGTGGTTAATGCTTTACCCTCCCAGCTTTTTTGGGAATATGTTGCAGGCCTGAAATGCAGGAATGAATGTCTATTAGCAAATGAAATGACGTATAAAAACATGAAATATATCAGGTGCATAATGTCTGCAATAAAATACAAGTCAGAGTAAATGTAGGAAACACTGCGGGCTTATAAATTTAGCAATAAATTGCTTTTTTTTCCAGAAACAGTCCTCACCCAAAACAGCTTGGTAGCAACACAAAACAAACAGACAGAAATCCAAATATGAAGCAGCAGCACCAGCGCACCAGCTTTACTTTCTATTAGAAGTGAAAAGTTTAAAAGCCCTTACAAATACATATACTGCATGTATTTGGATTTGTATGCATGTACAAACTGATTTTCCTGATGTTATGTGATGGTTCCTCTCAGTCACAGGCATTGATAGACACAGTGGCACTGTCATTGGTTTTACTACTGGATCTGCATTTCCTGAACAAGATAATCACATGTAGAACTGAGAGAGGCAGGAGGAGGTTCAGGTACTTGTCTGGCTTTCTTGGCTTAGTTTTAGTCCAGGTTAATGGCATATGAGCTGACAATTTCATAGGCACTAGCAGTTGTCAGTGGTCATTTCCTAATATTTTGTATCATGTTTCATTTCAGAGTGTTTACTGTATTGTTATAGTTGGTAAGACTGAATTAGTTGTCTTTTTAATCAAATGATATTCAAGCTTTTCTAACAAAACTTTACATACAACATTCCAGCAACTTTACAAGTATGTTCATACTTATGTTCATTACATAAGCATTGCTGTTCAGACAAGTCCTCTGTCTCTCCTTTATGAACTACTATTTGCCTATAGGCACAACAAAACTTAGAATGAACTATTGCTATTAGTCATAACAACATGCTGACTCAGATCTGACATCAATACAACCTAAGTAAAGTAGATCACACAGCATTAATTTATATTAATACTATGACTCCTAACAAAAATAGTGGATACTTTAAAATAAAATATCCCATAATTAAATATCCCCTATTTTTGGTGAGCTGTGTATACGGCTCTCATATAAACAGTACTAGATTGTTTAAGCAAACTTATAATGTCGCACCTTTGCTTAGTGCCTTTTTATGGATAATTTAAATGTAGATTAGCTGCCATGTATCTGGAATGGCTGGAGTGTATTTTGGGGAGTATAGAAATATAGAAAAGCTGTAATTGCGCCTGTATACTGAAATCATATAATAGATTTATATAAATAACATGCCTATGTTTGTGCTCTAGTTCTTCTTCTTTTGTGTTTCATGGCAATTGGCATACAGTATTGGTGTCATTATTACCACCGACTGGTCTGTATTACGTGCATAGTGGTTGGAAGATCGCACCAGTTTTATTTAGGGTGCCTATTGTTTGAGTGAAGAGGCTTTCAAATTTCAAGCTTCCACTGTATAAACCCAGCGTGAATTCAAACTCGAGCAAAGATTCAATGATGTATCATTGAACTAACTATTTTACTATTATTTACTAACTATTTTACTAATTAACTATTTTATTATATCTTTTCATGGGACAACAATGTAGATATGATACTTTGAAACAATGTAAAGTAGGCAGTCTACAGCTTGTATAACTGTGTAAATTAACTGTCCCTCAAAATAACTCAACACACCGCTATTAATGACTAAACCACTGGCAACATGAGTGGGTACACCCCAAGTGAAAACTGCCAAATAGTGCCGAATTAGCCATTTTCCCTCCTAATATCATGTGACACGTTAGTGTTCTAAGGTCTCAGGTGTGAATGGGGAGCAAGAAGATTGCCAACACCCTGAAAGTGAGCTGCAGCATGGTGACCAAGACCATACAGTGGTTTAACAGGACAGGTTCCACTCAGAACAGGCCTTGCCATGTTCGCCGAAATAAATTGAGTGCATGTGTTCGGCAACATATACAGATGTTGGCTTTTGAAAATAGACATGGAAGTTCTGCCAGCATTGCTGCAGAGGTTAAAGGGGTGAGGGGGTCAGTCTGTCAGTTCTCTGACCATACGCTGCACACTGTATCAAACTGATCTGCATGGCTGTTGTCCCAGAAGGAAGCCTATTCTAAAGATTGTACAAGAAAGCTGGAACCATGCCCTGTGGTCTGATGAGGCCACTGATTTATTTCAGTTGTTTGTCAAGCGCGTGTGGTAGCTACCAGGTATCAATACAAAGACAAGTGTGTCTTGCCTACAGTCAAGCATGGTGGTGGGAATGGCTGCATGAGTGCTGTCGGCTGTGGGGTTATGGGTACAGTTTATTGAGTGACCATGAATGCCAAGATGTACTGGGACATACTGACGCAGAGCATGATCCCCTTCCTTTGGGAACTGGGCTGTAGGTCAGTATTTCAACATGATAATGACCCCAAACGTACCACCAAGACAACTACTACCCTAAACCCTATTAAGCATCTAATGAGCATCGGTGAAAGCTATAGAGAACTTCATGGCCACTAGAGTTAATGCAGTGTTGGAAAATAATGATGGCCACACCAAGTATTGACAATTTGGGCACAATTTGGCCATTTTTTGGTTATACAATCTGTAGACTAACTACTTAACATTGTATCGAAGTGTCATATCTTCAGTGTTATCCCATGAAAAGTTATAATAAAATAGCAACAAAAATCTGAGAGTTTGCTCACTTTTGTGAGGTACTGTAGATACAATTGGTTAAATATCACATATAAAACAAAGGAGAAATGTAACCTTTAATTAAAATTCCAGTATAGCATCAGAGAGCTTTGCAATTACACAAAAGAACAGGTTATCTTTTGACCGCCCAAAAAGTTTATTGAGCTTAATGAGGTTTCTAAATATAGACTTGGATTTCTGATGACCCATAAATCCTACCATCTTCTGTAACCCTTCATCTGCAATAATTGTTATGCTCCTCACTATGTGTGAGGGCAAAATAAACATGTATCCTCTTCTCAAAAGTGAAATTTTTTCCCTAGCAGTAGATATGGGCACTACACACGTTCATCTCATGTGACGAACGTGTTATTCGTGCTGGCTTTTGTGCCACCTCATATATAAGCTCTTATAAAACATTGAGATACACATTCAGGTGAACTTGAAAAAACAGAAATAGACATGGAAACATTTTGGGTATGTTTTGTTTGTAATTACGTATATGGGTTTCATTGTTTCGATACAAAAAGCAATAATTTCTGTATAATAATATCTTATTATGTTATCTTATTAGATCTATATGTGTAATAATATCTTTATAGTTTTAGTGTGGTGTCCAGCATCATAATAGTTAGAGTGTAAACAGAGAGCAGTTAATAATTTTGTTTAGAAATCTTTAAAGCTATAAATATAATGCATCATAGAACTATTTTAAAACTTAAAACAATGAAGGTAGCTAGTAAACAGGTTAGAGATACATAATAAAGTGTCACTCAAAAATGTCAGTTTGCATCCTTTGGCCTGTGTTTTTGTGGTGGGATTATAATCCCTCTCCCAGATTGACTGCAGGCCATGTTATAAAGGGGAGCAAGAGAAGGGGGATGGGTGACCGGATTAGGAGGGAAGCTCATATCCTCTTACAGCACAGATGTGCAGAGATGAGTCCAGTTTATAGATCATTTCATGGCTGTAATAGAAACACTGACAATAGTACTGTTTTGGATCTTTGCAAAATAACTTTCCTATATGGAATGACTAGCCTTGTGTGAACATGTGTTTGAAAATGTTCTGCTCACCTCACCTTGTGTTTCAAGCATTAGAACAACAATTTATAGACGTTAGTAGTACACATACAAGTTTCTAGAATTTGTCTGCTTGTCTTTCAACTGATTGCAAACACTTTGGGTGCTTTTCTACTTGCCATTGATTCAGGACCAATGGATCAAATTCTTGTACACTAACTACCAGATCAGGTTTGGCACTGCTGGTATTCAGTGGCAAATCTAACAACTCAGGTCATTGCTGAGTCGAGTTTACTAATGCTGTTTCTCAGCTATTAAAAGCTTTTTTTATTAACAAACGTAATGTAAAAATAAACGTAAAATCAAAATATACTGCTCAAAAAGTTTAGGGGATATTTTAAAATGAAATATCCTATAATAAAATGCTATGTTTATATCTCTGTTTCTACATGGTCTGCTAGCACTAAAGTTATGAAACTGTGAAACCAGTGTGAATTGAAACGTTTTCAGAAATTAAAGCTTTTCTGAACATTGAAAAAAAATAGAACTTGAAATATTTTGAATTGGTCTTAGGGATGGCATTAGTAATAATAGTGCTGTAAGTTTTTAATGCTTTCATTGTGATTCTAACAGTTGTCTCACAAACTGGTGGATATTGAACTAAAAATTGAAACCCAAGGTCTAAAGGTTTCCATTTAGGCCAATAATTGATTGTTAATGTCTAGAGGTCCATCCTCTCCTCCCTCTGACACAGTCAATTGTGCTTATTTTGATGGGTGGATCCAGCTGGGAGGCACTATGGGGACTCTAACCTGGGTCTCTACTGTGGTGGGCTAATTGCAGTAAAAATAACCAATAATTGTTTTATCTACAAACCAAACTGTGCATGCTGACAAGGACTAGGTGTAAAATAATACATTGTGTCGAAACAGTGTGATTCACTATAAGAGACACTTCATTACTTGTATAATACTCATTGTGGAATAAAACTTGGTAAATTGTAGTAGTGAAGTAAAGCTTTGCAAATGTATGAACATATGAGATGTCAGTAGAATGAATGCTTGTTGTTTAGAGTTATATAAGAATTGACCTTCCTAAAATTATATGGGTTTGTGCTGTAGACGAAAGAAATAAAGAGATGAGATAGTATGAAGGAGCATGGTTAAACTTGCCAGAATTGCTGGAGATGATTGAGATTAAAATGTGTGTAGTGTAGTGTGCCAAATTAGTGTAACAAATTGTTTAGGCCATGCAATAGCATTCACTCATAACTGTGGAAGCTCAGGTTTTGGCAGTGGACGGTAATTATTTTCCTTTAATATGATAATTTCCTCTTTTAACTGTTTAATTATTACTTAATGCAATTTCCCCCTTGCTGATTTGTTTTTATTTATTGTGACATTTGTCTTGTAGTTCCATCATAAGGATGTATTATCTTTGTTCAGTGACAATTTAGATATTGTGTTTATCAGCTGAGGCTTAAATCTAAATAAAAGTCTACATACGGTTGTAGCAGACTACAAAACATTCTCTAAAGCAGCAGGTTTTTATCCAGGAATGTGGTGGAAGATGGCATTCGTTCTCAAGATATAATTGTCCTGTTTTCATTATTTTAGATTTGAGCCGTTAGATTTAGCTTTAAAGTATTTAAGTGCCTGTGTTGTTGTCAGAAACCATCCTGTACCACCCAGAATGCTATTTATGTTGGATAAAAATATAAACAAACAAATCACACCAAAAAGAGAGTAAAAAACAAGCAATTGCCATAACATGTGAGAGCATTGGTTGTAAGGATTCCAGCGTTAATTGGACTTTCAAAGAATCTGCATCATGACAGACAAAATAATCCCAGGCAAGTCCATAATCACAGATAACAACATAGAAAATAAAAAAAATAATGCCAAAACAGCAACAACACAATGAAACCAGTGAATGCAAAGAACACACATAAACAATGCAAGACCTCACAAGATGCTAAGTGAAACTGCGTCTGTATACAGTACCTTATATAAGTGTTAACTTCTTTTAATTTTCCACAGTCTTAAAATCTTTCAGGGTGTGTTGATAAAATGTGTCCCAAACCACCATTAAATCCATGATTAAGAAATAGATAATGTACATTACTTCCATCAGAAGTTAGTGACCGATTATTACAGATCTGTGCCTGAGGATTTCCCAGGCATGCCACAAAGTTGGGCTCTACTCAAGTGACAAGAAGAAAGACCTACTTGAAAAAAATGTAATCACGTATTTCGAATTACTGTAGTTAAATTATATAAAAAGTAAACCAATTAATTAACTGTAAAATGAGATATATCAAGAGTGAAGGTACTGCACAAAGCAAAGCTTTAAAGCCTAGTTTGTGTGAGTGGGGAGGGGTTTCTCAAAACACAAACATGCTATGTGAAAGGTAATCAGTTTTAATTAGTGGGTTTCTTATACAGTATGTGTTGGCCCATAAGTAGCACTTCTAGAAATACAATTTTTCTATGCAGCAGAATTTAGCATTTGGCATGTTTTATAAATGAACACTTCAAAATCTGACAATATGAATTGCAGAATATGATAATAGGATTATTTATTATCCCATAGAGCTTACCTATAAAACTGGGTTGCTTCCTCTGAACTGCATGCATACATTGCTATGAACTGGGCTGTACATAAAATGTATTTTAATTACCACATTTAACTTATTTAACTCAAAACAAGCTAAAAGATCAGTGACATAAAATGTGTGATTTGACCAATATTATAATTGACAGTGATGGTATTAATATTGGTAAAAGAATATGTTCTGGTTAATACTATCTAGCATATGTAAGATGTGCATAAAATATAAATAGGGTATGGGTAAACATCTTATCGTTTGAGAACATTCATTTGCTAAATTATTTTTTCCCTTTACTACACTGACGTACTCAGATGCATGCTTCATATACTGTATAATTAAGAGAATGGTATTTCCTTTGTTTGTGCTTAGTGACATATTTGGATGGCAGTATTGAAAAGTATAAAGTTTTGTTAAAATTGCAGTTAAATAGAAGCTTAAAATGTTATATAGTATTATGTGATTATTGCCAGTGTTCACATGTCATGAAATCTGATTCCCATTCAGTGTCATTACTTCATCGGGCAACGACCTTCTATGACCTAATTGAAGAGCTTCTGTAAAGTTCACTCTTTACAGTAGAGGAAGGGTTCAGAATAAAACAACCCATGCTATACAAGCATGGTTACTTGGCTTGACATTCAGACTCTCGTTCAGAATCTCAATATTCATGGAAGAGTCAGGATTTTCATTTCTCTCACGTAACGTTATTAGGGATCAGTATTTCATCATTGCAAACATATTGCAGCTAGCCTGCTTATGAGATTGTGATCAATAAGCAAACACAGTTTACATCTAGTATCATAGTCTCTCCTAGTGCCATCTTTTTTTTCCCACTAATTTCCGTGAAACATTTTGTTTCTAACGTTTACTTTGACTCTTATTTTTATTGCAGACAGAGCCTAAGTTATTACATGTTTTGTCTGAATAATTAAATTTCATTAGTTAAAAAACATCCATTACTACATTTCAGGCCTGCAACACATTTTAAAAAAGTTGGGTCTGGGGAATTAAGAGCTCGTGACAAATTTAAGAAACTAAATAATGATGTTATTTCAAACAGTAGCTGACAAATTCCACTTAAAACTTTACTGTGCAAAAAAGAGGAAAAAAGTTAACCCTGTCCATGCAGCATGGCTGCAGAAGAAGAGGGTGTGTGAACTGGACTGGCCTACCTGCAGTCCTGTCCTGTCCCCAATAGAGAATGTGCAGAGAATTTTGAAATGAAAAATGCGACAACGACTCTGACTGTGTGCACATCTCAAGACGTGTTTGCAGGAAGAATGGGACAAAATAACATAAACCCTATATCACTTGGTATACTCTGTGCAAAAAAGAACCTTAAGTATGGGGAAAAGGATTGGCAACATTACTAAGTGGTAAATGCTTAGAACAAATTATTATTAACAAATGAAACGAAGTTGACAGGACAAAACATGACACATCTCAGGTTCATACTGTCTGCAATTAAATATGTAAATGTAAGAAACATTGTGTTTTATATGCATTTTTCATACTGTACCAACCTTTTCTGATTTGGGGTTGCACTTTGTGATGTCACCAGACGTTTTTTTGAGTTGACAAGTTTGACCGTTTTTGTCCATTTCTGAAGATGTCATGTACACTGTTTTAACAACCTGTGTGTTTTTAGCACTTAACCTACTATATGAACCACTTACTTGCTAAAAGATGTAACAAAAGTAATTTTAATTCTGAATGACTGCACTACACTTGCCACTTTTGTTTTATTTTGTTATACTACTCAATATTGGTTATCCAAACTATTTTCAGAATGATCTACATTCATATTAATGGATTTAGGCTGGTGGTGAATTGGGATTCTTTACTTCAGATACCACATTTTCAGTATCCCACGGTGTTTTTTTTACACCAAAAAGCCTTGTTGCTGCTTATGCAGCTCAAGAGAGACTATTTTAAGTGTTATCTACTTCAGCAGCTGGTGGTCTCTCTCTGTGAGCTTGTGTGGCCCAACTGCTTTAAGACTAAGCTGTTGTATTCATTTCTCAATCAGCGCTTACAGTTGACGATACAGTGGCATGCTATGACATTAAAGCCATTAAAATCACTGTGGAATGACCCATTCTACTGCTAATGTATTTCAGGGAAGATTGCATGGCTTTGTACCTTATATTTTGTTCTCAGAGTTTGTATGTTTATTTGTGTGATCAAAGTCCTTTGTACTTTTACTACAGAATTCATGAACGTCGAGATTTATTTGAACATTACACTGCTTGCAGATCGTGTGCTATTCAAGTACATGCACATGTTTGCCAGCATTCATTTGTGTGGTCTATGGAAGCTAAAATGTCTGCTCATGTGCATGTGTGTGCTTGTAAGCAGTAATTTCACATAAAAGCTCCTTCATACAAAACAGAGGTACCAGACTTCCCAAGTTTCTCATTTAACTGCCTGATACAGCTACAATTATGTTAAATCATCCAGAATTTGTAAGTGATCCAGACCCTTAAATATGTGATTTTGTGCAATGGTGGGGTTAGGAGAACTATGCTTGGTCACCATTACAAAAACTGTGTACAGATATACTGTATTTCTAAGGAATTTTGGAAGTTATAGCCAGATTCTTCTCTGTCCTGAGAGTAGCCTGAGGCACTCTGGCTGTATTTCTGTCAGACATGCTTAAATTGTGAAATAAGCAGATATAACCTATAATACATCTGAGAGACTGCTTTATGGCTCTAATTTGGTGTCTCCCATATCATCTTCTTAAGGCTGCATTGAGCAACATTTATTATTGTTACTATAAATAATGCAGAACAATCTTGGGAACATAATGTAACAATGTTAAACTTTATGATCATACCAAGTATACTACAGTGAAAGCGACATGCAGGTATTTGGTAGAACTTGTATGTCTATAAATTCAGATTTAGGAGATACTCTGCCATATTTGTGTGCCAATAAGTCCTTGATGTATTTAGCATAAAAGATTGTGTTAGCTAACTCAAATTAATAATAGCAAGGGAATTAGAGAAAAAGATTGTGTAATGTGCTTGGCTTATTTGTCAACACATTTTTCATAATAATGGATACATTTTTATTACAATCAATATCTACCTTTTATTGTTTAATGTAAAACAATTGCATTATAATCAAATTGAAAATAGATGTTTTTTGATGTATAACTAGTAAGCAATGCTAAGTTAACATAATGCAAAAGATCTGACACACTTTAGCACAACTACAGTAATTAGAAACTTAATTAGTTAAAATAAATATCAAGGTATACATTAGAAAACTGCACCTGTAATTTACTTTGTTGTTTGAAGATATAATTTCCATAAACAGACTGCTCAGAACTATCATATATGGGGTGTGGCTAAAATTTTATAACTGGGTAAAAACTAATCAGAATTTGTGCCAATTGGTCTAGCCAAATTCTACCTCATACACCTTTAAACACACATATCCAACACATATTCCTTGGTAATTTAATATTTATATGCTCAAATCGTTGGCAATTTTGACTAAAGGTTATTTTTAAAAATCAACATCAAAAATTGTCTTAAACTTGTAAATGTTTATCCATTAATATTTAGCACTATCATATAGTCATGTTCACATTAAATGTCTATTCTGGATAGTACTGTATTTATCAACTCCAATGTGTGATGCCTGGTCAAAATAAAATTTTGCTGGATGATTTTAGCTTTGATAATGTTGTGCGCTTGCCATGGTTTTGTTTCATAAACAAATATGTAAATGTAAATACACAGATTTGTGTATTTGTTTGGCTGATATCTTCTATTAACAACAGGATAGATAGCCAACATAGTAACGTCCACTACAGCAAACAACAAAGACAATAAATATGTTACATTAATTCCTCATGTTCCCTTTTTGAGCCTGATGAATTGCAATATATAAAAGTCTACTGATGATATAACCTGATTATTCAGGTTCATACTTCCAGGTAATTACCTGACTACATTTGGTTGTCACATAACATTGCTGATTCTAGACCAGAATTATACAACCCCAGATCATAACATACCTCCAGAGGCTTGTACAGTGGACACAATGCATGGGTTCATAACTTCATGCACTTCCTTTTTACCTGGACACACTACACTAAAATAGAACTTAAAACAACTTTTTAGATTTCTGCATCTGATTATTCCAGTGGTCATGTAAACAGCATACTTTGATTGGATTCTCATTAATTGGATTCTCATAGAAAATAGCATTTAAACGTAAGTGACACGTTTGTCAGATCCACTTATTCTGAAGGCGTTATTTGGACTCTTTTTCCATTGACCTGTTGTTGTTTGTCTCGTGGGATATGGCAACCCCAGAAGTAAGCGAGCCACGGAATTAAAGTCAGGTAGACAGCTTCCAAACACTTTGTCGAGACTCTGATATGCTGTATATACTTTAGTAAAACTTTGAACTTTACAGCACATATTTCTATGAGATTATTGGCTGGATGCCACTAGAAAGCTGATTTTTTTTTTGAGTCATGTAAACCTCAGGTTTTCCCATTATATGATTACTGAAGTTCATTTACACTCTTTGATCGGATTACTGGCAAAATTTGATTTTCTACAGTTATCGAATTAAGTGCATTTAAACACATTCATTAATGTTTATGATTTTCAAGACCACCATAGGCATCTGTGTGTATGTGATTAAATGTGTGAAATAGCAATTAAGCAACTATTTAGCTTTCATGTTGTAACATGAGAATTCCAATTGAACATTGTGTTTTTAGGCTATATTCTCCCTGCACTGCTCTAGGTGTGGCTGTGTGATTTCAGCTTCTCTGTTGAGCAGTGTGCTTCTTTGTTTGTGGTTTGGGATCATCTAGTTTCTCTGGACTACATTTGCATCTGCGAAGCAGTATCATCTGTGAAGTTAGATAATATCATACATCAGTGTCCAATTATACTGTACCATCTGTTGCATAGTTGTCAGCCACCCCCAACCCTATCCATCAGTAGAAATGGACCATAACAGGCCTGCTACTGAACAAATTTTGTTCATTGGGAGAAATAATTGCCATCACAGAAGCGACACTTACCTGACATGCTAGTGGCATTGCATTGTGCTGCTATGAGTTTATCAGGGGCAACAAGGCTATCGACTTTTCAAACAGGGCGTAGACATGTAAACCACATCATTAGACACAATTTGTTGGTAAAGCCCACATGTGTAGTGTTGGAGTCATTTTTATTTCATTTTTGTTGATTGTCCCATCATCAGTCCTACAGTTCCTAATGAAATGGCTTTTGTAAATGCTTTTAAGTTTGTATTTGATCCATTCTTCCTATGCAGTTGTGTAGCTATGCAGCAAGTGCTGGATAATCTGGGTGAGCTGAACGCCTCCACTGGGGCCAAAGACATTGACCTCATCTTCCTCAAGGGCATAATGGAGAGCCCTATTGTTTGCTCTCTTGCCAAGGTAATGCCACAAACACAGAAACACACAGCAACACACCGTATTACTACCAGGTTATTTACCTCGTTGGTATCCTCAGTGGTTAAATGTTGATTAATTTGTGCAGGCCCATGAGCGTTTAGATGATGTGAAGCTGGAGGCAGTGCAGGAGAATAACTTGGAGTTGGTGACTGAGATTTTAGGGGACCTACGTGGACTGAGCGTACGAGATGACAGTGCTGCAGAGTTATCAAGAATCCTTCAGGAGCCTCACTTCCAGGTACACAATCTTGTCTCACCTTGGCTTCTCCTTCTCTCTTCAACACTCGAATCTCTACATCAAGCACTTCTTTACTTTTTTTAAGGGGAGTTCGAATGTAATTGATCTTCTTTTCTTAGTCTCTCTTGGAGGCCCATGACAAGGTCGCATCAAAATGCTATGATGCTCAACCCTCTCCCGAGACAGCCAATGACGTGACAGTTAGCAATGCATTTATGCATGCTGATGCTGTCAGAATGATCGGCATCCGCAAGAAAGCAGGAGAGCCTCTGGTAAGTGTAGGGTGTGGTTACTATTTAAGGATGGGCAAACATATCTTATTAGAACACAACATGATTACAAAATCAAAAATCAGTCACATGAATATGTTATTTGATTTCTAAAAGAATAGATTTTTCATTAAAATAGCACACAGCTAAACGAGTAGACAATAGAGGTTTAATGTACATCCGATCAACACCAATTGGCCTTCAAAACTATAATACGATATGATCGGAATTGAAAATGAGTCTTATAACACTGGTCATAAACAGCTATTCACCTCAACAGCCAATCAATTATGCAGATGCACAAGCAGATCCAGGTGTTAGAGGTTAAGAACAGAAGTAATTTGTTTGTGTGTGCGTTGGTGTAAATACCTTAACTGTTGTGCGCTTACTTGTTGGATAACTGACATTTGGACTAAAAACTGCTCCAAAACAATTGCTGTGATTAGAGGCCTTTTGGGCATGTTGCTTGTATGACTTTCTGCTGCTTCATTAGAAGATGTTGTAAATGACATTTGTAAGTGTATATGCCTGTCTGTTTTATAAGTAGTACTCTTTTGTCTGCCACTTTACTACCTGTATGTTCTCTCTCACCTATGACTATATAAACTGGTTTACATTTACTTGTTGAGTCTCTATTTCTGTTACTGTCCTCTTACATGATATCCAGACTTCGGTAGCCTGGTGGTTAAGGTACTGGGCTCTAGACATGATAGTCCAGGGTTCAAATTCCATCTCTGCCAAGCTGCCACAGTTGAGTTCTTAAGCAAGGCCCTTAACCCTTAAGTGCTGTAAGATTGTATCTGTTATCGTATTGTACAGTAAGTCGCTCTGGATATGGGTGTCAGCTCAATGCTGTAAATATACCTTTCCTCTATACAGGGTAACAATAAATTCATTAAAGTATATAATGATATATAATAATAAATAATATAATTAATATAAATAATAAAGTCATTTATTATTATTATTATTATTATTGTTATATTCTGTGTATATGGTGGCATTCCACTCATGTTTTTAGTGGTTTCTCTGATTAATTTTTGGATTGTTGGCAATGTCTTTTGAAAAAAAAAATGTTATATTTACAATACAGTAGCAAAAAAAAAAAAGATTATGCGACATAACATCGCTGTGTTACATCACCTTCCCTGTTACCATCATTCTGTAATCATGTAGGAACTGATAGTACTAACTGTTCCTATTTTAAAAGCAGAAGTTTTTCCTGCTCTAGCTTGATATAAGAATTCAGCTCTTCAGCAGTCCAATACTGATGATTTGTTCTGCTTATCATAATCTAACAAGCATTTTTTGAAATAGAGCTCTGGATTGCAGACAGACTGTACCTATACTCTCTAAGCATGAAGACATGCTCAGACTGTCCTAACATAAGCAGAATGTGTTAATTATGAACTTCAAACTCCATGAATGTATTGATGTTGTTTTGATCAGTACATTGAAAGGTCCTTAAAAGTTTTTATGCTGTGGGACTTTTCCCTTAAATTATTTTTGAGTATTCTCAGCTCATCCTTATCCAGCTGATTATTATTATTATTATTATTATTAGTAGTAGTAGTAGTAGTAGTAGTAGTAGTAATAGTAGTAGTAGTAGTAGTATTATATATTGATGTATGTGTTTTTTGTTATAGGGTGTTACATTCCGGGTGGAGAGGGATGATCTGGTGATTGCTCGGATTCTTCACGGCGGGATGATTGACAGACAAGGACTTCTTCATGTAGGGGACATTATAAAGGAAGTGAATGGGCAGGAAGTGGGAAACAACCCCACAGAGCTGCAGGAGATGCTGAAAAACTGCAGTGGAGGAATCACACTGAAAATCCTTCCTAGCTACAGAGACTCATCATCACCACCTCAGGTACTGACAACACATGTACATGCTTAAACATGCTTCAGAGTATGTTTTTTTTGGTGATTATGGCATCCATATTGGCATAGTCAATGCCAATGCCATGGCCTTATTGTATATTTAAGTGCTTTCTCGTTCTTATTTCAGTTACTCTACATATTTAAGTAATGCTAAAATAATAAGACTGATAAAATAATAAGTGATAAAATAATAAGGTTTTTTAATGTGTTTAAAATTGTTACATTCGTCATCATGTCTTATCTCTGCATAGAGAAATGTCCATGCTTTTGTGTGCATATTCTTTCCTGAATTAAACTAAGCTTGTTATATAGAAAACTATAGCTTGTTTTCATTCATACCTTTTATCCAGACATGCCCTGTTTATCTTTATAACTCAATTTTTGCATCCGTTTATCTGTCTTGTTTCCGCAATGCCCCTCTTTGTGCATGGGAATGTCATCAAGCCTCCCACATAGACACACACACATACACACCACAAAAGAAAAAGACAAATCACCTTTATGATGAAATAATTACACTTGACATGCATAATGTATCTTAAACTTCCTCATTTATTTATGCCTTATTTATTCAATAACTCTGCACCACCCCTGAGTGGCTTTCCCCTACTTTAAGGACCACTGATCTAACCATATATGGAGAAAGCAAGATAACATACAGTCTGTACAGTCTGTAAGAGAACCCATCCAATATTTTATGGGAATCATGTCCTTCAGTGTACCTTTAAATAATCTTATAAGACCGCAAAAATCACACAGTCTAAAACTAATTTAAGTCTTCTTGTTTGTGGTGCCCATGAGTACCACTGGTGTAGTGGTTTTCCAAAAGCTGCTTTGAATAGGAAATGAATAAATGGGAAATCACATTTTAGCTCTTTTTGGATCTGTGTAACAGGTATATGTTCAGCCACACTTTGACTACAATCCAGCCAGTGACAATCTGATTCCATGTAGAGAGGCAGGCCTGGGCTTCAAGAGGGGAGACATTCTTCAGATAGTGAACAAAGAGGACCTGAACTGGTGGCAGGTGATTTTACTGCTTTGGAAAGAAAGCTCCCTGCATTTCCAATTTGCATTCATTTGGATTTGTTCTCATGGATTTGGGTGACAGTGTTTCTGGTTGGCTGACAGGCTCGTCACACAGTGGGAGGAGCAACAGGACTCATACCCAGTCAGTTTTTAGAGGAGAAGAGGAAAGCTTTTGTTCCAAAAGACTGGGATGGAACAGGTACTTCCAATGTGAATTTCTGGTTATATGTATATTACAATATACAAATACAGTGCCATACACAATTACTGTCACCCCCGCTTAAAGAGTAAAAGGTATTATAAAAACCATTTGAATTAACTCGAAAACACATGAAAAATCCAATTTGTAATGTAAATACATTTAGTCAGAGAAATCATTTATCAAGAAATACAATACTTATTTTTTTTGTTTGCAAAGTATCCTGCATTTAAATATACCACTCACAAAAATTAGGGAATACAGTGTCCCCTTGTTTATTGCGGGGTTACGTTCCAGGACCACCCGTGATAAGCGAAGTAGGGATGCTATATTTAAAAAAAAATTCAATTCAATTAAATTCAATTCAATTTAATTTATATAGCGCTTTTTACAACGTAGCATTGTCTCAAAGCAACTTCACAATATTACACTGTCTTAAAAGGCCAATCCCAAGTTGAGCAAGCATAGGGCGACAGTGGAAAGGAAAAACTCCCTAAAATGGTAGGAAGAAACCTTGGGAGGACCAAGACTCAACAGGGGAC
>JAVSBV010137628.1:0-16659 GCA_033117975.1 Parotocinclus spilosoma | reverse complement strand
TTAATTACTTTCTTTCTCAATTGTTCCTGAATTTCTTTGGATCTCGGCATGATGTGTAGCTTTTAAGGATCTTTTGGACTTCACTTTGTCAGGCAGGTCCTATTTAAGTGATGTCTTGATTGAGAACAGTTGTGGCAATAATCAGGCCTGGATGTGGCCAGAGACAATGTACTGTAATGTAAAAAACACAGGTATAATATGTTTTAACAAAGGGGGGAAATCACTTTTTCACACAGGGCCATGTAGATTTGGATTTTTTTTGTCCCTTATTAATAAACTTACTTGTGTTGTCTTTGACTAATATTTCAATTGGTTTAATGTTCCGAAATACTTAAGTGTGACAAACATGAAAAAAAAAACAGGAAATGAGGAAAGGGGGAAAACACTTTTTAACACCACTACCTACCTAAAGTACAATTACATTGAAAGAAAGTATTACAAACAACAGTAAGTGAATGTGAACCAGTTTATATCTTTATATGTGAGAGGAAATATATTTAGCTATATAAAGTATATTCTCTACTCATGGATCTGCAGTTTTGTTAAATAAATAATTGTTTTAAGTGAATGGACACTGTTTGGATGGTCATTAAACAATGCACACCTGGATTGTTTAACCATTAAACAGTGCCTTATGGTTCATAACCAGTCATACTACCTGTATGCCTTCCTCGCCATTCACAAACATGCTCAGTGGATATTTGGATGCTGTCATCATGTCCACCCTTACAGAGGTCTGTTTGTCAATGTAGAAAAGATCCTTGGTAGTAAACCGTTCATCAAATCGTGACTTCCACTCACCTAAAAAAAGATCTATATGCTCAATTCTGCAGCATTAGGTGATTTGCAAAGACACAAGCTTATGATGACAAGAGCTTTCTGACAGAGTGCTCTAAAAACACAAACATTTGCTTATGTCCCTTGCCTTTGAAATGAATAGCATTGATCAGCATCAAAACCACGTTGGGCGGAAGATTGGGCAAAAAGTTCTTTATGTGGTCGTTGGTAGCCTCTTCCACCCACTGATTAACTTCCTCTACAGAACTAAGGGGTGTGGGTGCTGATTTAAACAGTTGAAGGGATCGTTCCACAAAATCCTTTTTTAGGACGAAACCTGTTCAAGCACAAGAGCTGTAGTTGTACATGGGATCCTATTGCATGCTGATAACATGAACAATTTAAAAAGTTCTGATATTGTTATACCCACCTTGTTTGAGGTAGATTCGAGAGGCCACTTTTATGGCCTTTGCAAGTAAATGTTCTTGGAGGCAACTTAAGGTTTTATAATAGTCAGGTGATAAACTTGAATGTAAAGCTCCTAGTAGCTGTTCTTCAGTTTCATTCATGGCACCTATTTAAAAGATTGAATTATTGCACAAATATTCTGAAATGTGAACATGCTGAATAGTCACAATCCAGCACACATACCCAAAGCCAACTGTGCAAGTGCAAGCGAAATGCTCAGTGGAGACAGAACAACATTTGGTTGTTCTGGACCTGGTTGCAGATTTTTCAGTAGTGCCAGACCCAGTTTAGCTACAGCACCACCAACTGCTTGCTGTGCCTCCAGGCTTAAGGCACCACAATCTTCCATAACCTGATGTGGAGGATGGGAGTCAGGTGATGATGCAGAGCTGACCAGATCAGCATCCACATGAGGTGCTCTGCTGACTTCACCCTTTAATAAGAATGAAAAACAAGATGACAGACATATCAGATTATCAAGAGATGATACTGCTAGACAAGTCTAGTTTTGACAGAAAATGTCATCTGTCCTTCAATTCAAATCTGGGTTACTGGGTTAAATCAGATCTTGGTTACTTATTCTCCCAACCCATAATGGATGTCACATGTTTAACATGATACAAACCACTAACTGCTTAAGTCTGATTAGGATTCACAGTGGGTCAGAATTCCTGAGTTAACAAACACAGATTGACAATTTAGAGTAGTCCATTCACATCTGATATGATTTATGGGGCTTTAAAGAATAGATGGAGAAAACCCAGGTTAATAAACAGTCAGTCAAAATAGTAAACAGAGGCAAGAAGCAAACAAACTTTGGTTCCTCTGAATCTGCTGTTCCACCTTCCGGTGTGATTCATCTGATGATATATATAGAATGTTTATGGACAGTCTGTCTGAACTAATATACAGCTAACTGCCTTTCATGACTGATCACATGTTATCATTCCCTGTCCAAGCTGTAAAAAATGTGAAACCTAACAAAAACAATTCATATAATCTTATTTAGGAAGCAATGAAGAATATTAAGATGGTTTCCTATGTTTTCTCCAGGTGCCTTTTATAGAACAAGGTTTGTTCAGTATTTTTCACATGAACAAATCTTTCTTGCACAGTCTTGCAAAGTACAAAAGATGTGTACATACTGGTAACATCCCAGTGACATGCAAATGATACTTTTGTGCTCTCTTTAAAAGAGATAATATCTGTGCTGTGATGCTTTTGCAAAATGATTCCTTTGCAAACCTCAAATACTGTTTTGCTTTCCTTAATCACAGAGCTAAGGATCTATTTTGAACTCTTCTTAAAGGGTACTTTCTACCCAGAGGAACCGAAAACAGATTTTATTGTTAGCTCTATAAGAGTGTTCACTTAGGAAGTGTACTACTTACTCTTAGATTAATTACAAAGGATATGATTAAACAGACACTTTGACTGCTAACAATGAAATAGTATCTGCTGTTTAAATGGGAAAGTGGACACAGAAAAAAAACAACCTTCTTACCGGTAGTCCGCATCTTAGGAAACACAGCAGCATGAGAAGGGAAGGATGGAGCTTAATTTTAGCCATGTTAACCTGGGACACATTAGAACCTTTTATTAAAAAAGATAAACCAACAATTATGTTACATCTGTTACAACTTACTTGGTTAAGCACGTCATTGGCTCTTCTGTGTGCCTTCTGTTTCTTTAAAAAATATACAGACCTTTCTTTATCTTCTTAGTTCATATTTTGTCCAGTTTGTTTGAATATTTTTGTGATGTAAACATTTGTTTCTATTTTGTATTACTTTCTGGATGTGAAGCCAAATTAACAGATGGTATAACTTAAGAAGCATTACATTTCCTTCTGCTAAGTGCCTGTAAATGGTCCATGCAGAGAAAGGGGGTGTACTTAAGGTGTCTTGACAACAAAACTGTGAGATCTGTTTGTGCTTGTCGATGTATTGAGCAATCCTCTCTACTGGTGGTCTATCTGGGCCGTCCAGAGCCTGCTCTCCTTATGTGCATGGATTAATAGTGCCACTGTAGCTTACTAATTCTGAAGGACAAGAGTTCTTAAAGAGTTCTTGATTGTCTTATAAGCCAGCATATTTGTACGTATTTGTTCTTTGACTTTTAATTCTTTCTAGTAGGACAGTATTAAATTAAGAATCACAATTTTCAAGTTTTGTTTTTTCAGCGTCATTTCATTTGTTAATAAACATCCATTCCTGCATTTCGAGCCTGCAACACATTCCAAAAAAGTTGGGACGGTAAAGCATTTACCACTTTAACCATTTCACCACATTAAAAAGTTGCTGTGGCAAAGAGGATACCAAGCAAGTTAGTGTAACACATGTTAAGATGTCTAACAGTATAGGTTTGTCGTTGTCACATTTTTCATTTTTCTCGACACATTATTGGGGACAAAGCAGGAATGCAGGCAGGCCAGTGCAGTACCCTTATCTTCCACAGCTTTGTAATGTGTGCAGCATGTGGTTTTGCATTGTCTTGCTGAAAAATGCATGGATGTCCCTGAAAAAGATGATGTCTTGAAGGAAGCAGATGTTGCTCTAAGATCTCAATTTACTCCTTAGCATTAATGCTGCCATCACAGAAATGCAAGTGACCTTTGCCAAGGGCACTGGCACAGTCTCATACCATGAATTTGGCTTTTTTTTGTCTTTGGCCTTTAAATAAAAAAAAAATACCTGGAATACTGATTCATCTGACCACAGTACATGTTTCCACTGTGTGATTGTCCATCCTAGATGCCCAGAGAAGTTTTTTTTTCACATTATTAATATGTGACTTCTTTCTTGAACATTAAAATTTGACGTGGTATCAACTAGTTAACAAGTGTTTAAAAAATGATTCCCAGTTTTTGTTTAATGTGAGATCAAATATTTTTATTATTAAATGTTTTTAAGCTACCTCTTGGTTGTTTTACAGTGTGAGCAATACAATTGTCATGTTGAAAATTAATGTGATTGCTCCTATTTAGGAAACAACTTTTCAGCTGTGGGAAGCAAACCTTTCTGATATTTTTTGCCCTCAGCATGAATTGGCTTTTCACTGTAAAACAGCATCATCGGTGACAGCAGCTGGTTATTGTTTCTGTTGAAAGAGTCTTGTTTTCTGAGGTCTTAGAAAAACCATTCCTGGCTTTGAGAACTGCAAATTTCAACAGGTAGTCATTTCTTTTCATTTGTTGTTCAAAAGTATTGACCTATATCAAAATAGGAATTTGCAGGGCCTTTAGGGTCTTGGAGGTTGCAGCTGACCTGGCAAAGATGTTGTTTTTGACAGCAACCGTTGAATAATATTGAGTTTTTTTCACTCGCTCAGCTTGACTTAATGCTTGTGATGGGTTGTATTGTGAGGCATACTGCCAAGAAACTTTTAAGAAAATAAATAAATTTAATTTTACATTATTTTAACACCCAGACATGTGATACCTTTAGGTTTACATCAAACATTTCAATATTTTTATGTGTTTGTCTTCATGTAAAAAAGACTACGTAATGCACGTGAATTCCAGCTTCTTCCCCAGCAGTTCACTTAAGCAATGAACAGTGATGATGAAATGGCGACACAGGTTTTGGCACTGCATTTTCGTGGTTCTTGCAATGATTTGTAGTTAGGTCCTTTAGAAGCTTAATGTTTTGCAAATGTAGTTTTAACCCATTTTTACCCAAGAGTATGTGAGGCTACAAAAGTATATATAAGCCCATCATTTACAGCAAAGAATGTCATAATAATACAGCAATAATTCAATGTAATTTGAATACAGTTCAAACATCCAGGACGATTTGCAACAGCATACTGCCATCTAGTGTTGGGTGTGTCAATTGTCAAACATCATATTTTGTGTTTTGACCTACTGCAGTGTTTCATTCAGGTCTACATTCAGGTGTTTTCTCTGCACACCTCATTCAACATAATCTACGTTACAACACATCAGAGAAATAAAATAATTTAAAATGGTTTATTCAGTACAGGTGTAGCCCAGGACTGAATGTTCTGTTATAGGCACGGTGGCCTACAGGCACTGTCGTCTCATAGCTCCAGAGATCCTCAATTCGATTTCTGGGTTCACTGGCATCTCTGAAGTACCCCAGTGTGTGCATGTGCCTTGTAATGGGTTGATGCCCTGTCTACGTTTCCTGTCTTGCACTCTATGCTGCCAATTGTCCAAAGAGTCCAATTAGCAATTAATGATCAATGTTTGTCTCTTAAAGCAAGCAGTTTTTAGTACACTTGTTTAATTCTGAAAAGAAAATTATAGCATTTGACACACAGGCATAATCCTGGCCTTGCGTTTAAAATATTGAACTATAGATCAGGGTTTAAAACCCACCTCTGTCAAGTTGACACTGTTGGGTCCTTGAGCAAGACTCTTAGATTGTAAAATTATATAAGCTTTAAAATAACTTAAATGTAAAAATAAACAGGACCCTTTCCCCCACACAGATACATGCACCTACAGATTTTAAAGGAAATATTAATTGACACTGTCCATATGAATTTCAAGCACATTTTAAGTATGCCAATAAAAATATATTTAGCACTTATAAAAGTGTGCGTGTTAGTGTGTGTGCACGTGTGTGTGTGTGCACACGCATGCATTTCCCCCACACTGACACAAATATACATGATAAACCAAGCTGACATTCAGTAAAATGTAAGTTTTTAAATTGTGCCGTGTAAGCATTTTCTAAAACAGTTTCCAAAATGTTTACACAAGTCAGGTGATAATGCCAAGGTGTTTGTGACAACTTTTATGCTTTCGAGGATAAATTATTTTCTTTACATAAACTATGGCCTATTGTGTTGTTGTAGGTCTGTGCTTTAGAATTGGCACAACCCAGAATCAGAAATTACTATATTACAGCTTTTTGTCATATTAACTGGCCTGGAGATTAAAGTGAGGCCTGCTTCTATTTGTCTTTGTTTTGCTTATTTATTTATTTTTTATTTTTGGCAAACTATAAATTATTCTAAATTGTAGAAAGAGCAAACACACTATATGATCAGTGTGAGCATATTTGTAAATTGATACGTTTATTAAGTCAAATGGTTTCAAAAGTGCTAAAATTGATTCCATGTGAGAGCATTCAACACAATGTATGATCAACACAAACATAAATACTATTGTACAGGGTCACTGGGCTTAAAAGTAATTCTCAGAACAGACTTTACTCATGGCTTTGAAACAACTAATTACATACTACAAATAAAAAGCAATACAATAAACCAAAAATTACCTTTAAAAAACTCTTAAGTCTTAAGAGAGGCACCAAAGCAGTTCTACACTCTACGGTATAATGAAAATAACAGAAATTACTATTTGTCATGACTTTGAACATGTATATATAAGATCTATGTCTGCGAGATACATCTAAGACCAAGTAACTTTTCACATAATGAGCATTGAGGACCATTAAGTCAAAATTACAATTTTAAACTTACCAAACCCACGTTTGGACAGGAAAGTGGTATGAAATATGTTCAGTGTTGCTCCTGAACAGATCACAGAAACTCAGCCACTTCCAGGTACCCCACTGCTGGTTAATGTTTTATTACGCATTGATTTCTGTCTCATTTCATGTAAATATACCAAATAAAAATATCAACATTATCCAGGAGTCAAAGATAATCACACAGCAAACTAAATGAGTGTGGGTATTAAAATATATTTATAACCTTATATGTAAAGTGCAAAGGATTTATTCTATCTTCTTATCACAAGGTAGTGGTAAGGTAGTTGCATGTAAAAATCTGCTTATCTTGTGTGCTCTGGGCTGTTGCCACTTCCACCCACACAAGACCTTGGAGCCTCCGACCCCCATATAGTTGCACATGCAGGCAAGGGGTTCCACATTCATAGAGTCAACTCAGGTTATCAGCATGTACTGTATAACCTATGTTAATTATGTTAAGTGTGTGACACATTAAAAGTCCTCACTTAGTTGAAACGTTTAAATATACTAAGGAGATTAATCATGCATATTTCAGAATGAAAAAAAAAAACAGATTAAAAAACATGATTATAAGACAGCAAATACAGCTGAAGCCAACTTACACGCACACTTTTAATTTAAAATTATATCTTTACATTTTTGCACAGATTGTATTAAATGTGCTAAACTGATTTTTCACAACTTGGCACATTTCATGTTGACAACGAGAGTGCATTTGTGAAAAAACCCTGGTCCACTTGAGAACATTTTTTAAAATACTGGTGAACCCTCAAGGCAGAAAGGTAGAATGTGGTTGCAGCTGGGTCTGGCAACAAAACAATAATCGTTTGTGAACTGTGCTTAAAAAGTTTATCCGATCCATGAGTTCCAAAATCTCTTCAGAAAACTCTAAAATTCTGACTAGCTCATTATATTATATAAAAGATTCAAGATTCAAAGCTTTATTGTCATATGCACAGTAGGAAACAAGTTTCTCTGTCCAGTGAAATTATTACTTTGCACTCCACCCTGGATGTCAAAAGTATTAGGAAAATATTAGAGAGTCAAATCTAATTAGGAAAATAAATAAATAAATAACGAAGTAGTAAAAATATAATATAATATGTACATCATGCAGTAGTGTTCTAGATTAGTTGTATTACAGAGTGTAATCAGTAAAGTACATTTATAGTGCAGGTGTGATAGTCATCAGCTCAGCAGTTTATGAGTCTAATGGCCATAGGAAAGAAAGCGTTAAAGAAATAGCCTAGTTTTTCATTACCAGAATCTACCATTATGTACTCTTATGTACATTATGTACATTATGTATTATATAGACAAACCATCAGTTTCACTATATTTGTGTGTAATAGAGCTCTGTCTAGTAAATTATACCTTTGATTTTAAAATAGCTGCAATTTATAAATGGACCAGACTCTTTCAGCCCATAGTACACTTGTCACAGAAATTAGGAGATATTTCATGATGAGATACTTAATTTTGAAGTATCCCCTAATTTTATGAGCAGTATATATAGTATATATATAGTATATATATATATATATATATATATATATAGTATATATAGATCTACTAGACTATTGTTGTGCTCTACTGAATGTATGCTCTAGCAAGTCTATAAACAAACTTCAATCAGTTAAGTGTGCAGAGGCACGAGGAACTGTTCACTTTTACTCGATAATTTTAGCATGTTAGTCCCATTCTAAAATAGCCATATTGGTTGTTAAAAAGACACAAAATAACTATGTTATCAATCAAAGCTATACATACACCCAGCAGTATTTGAGTGACTTTGATATGTCTTACAATCTAGTGCTTCAACATCATTCAAAAACTGTGGAGGGCCCCTTTTAGTCCCTAGGATTAAAATAGTCATGTTGGGGGAAGGGGGTTTGTGTACATGGGCTCATAGCTATAGAATTACCTCCCTACCTCAAATGTAAAATGCAGATTTCAAAAACACAGTTTATGTATTTACTTTTACTTTTATTTAATTGTAGGTAGTTTAAATCCAAGATATGTAATGTCTTGTCTGGTGAACTTCATTTAATTCATTAAAAAAAAATCTAAATGAATTCTGCTAAACAGTACAAAAGTTGTTGGAACAGAGACAATATCGGCTAGTAATGAAATGAAAAAACGTTAAAAAAAGGAAAGTATTGATTTAAACTGGAGATTGTAATAATGATTTCCCACAAAAGCAGCATCCAGTAAAGACTGAGTTTGAGGATCAAAGATGGGCAGATAATCTTTAGTTTGTCAACAAGTGTTTGAAGAAATTATTGAAATGTTTAAAAACAATGTTTCACAAAGAAAGATTGGAAGGGATTTGCATCTCTGTCCACAGAGAATTATATAATTAAGTGATTCAAGGAATCAGGAGGAATTTCTGAGCACAAACACCAAGGATGCAAGCTAAAAGCCCGTGGTCACTGATCCCTCAGCAGGCATTGCATCATGAACTGTCATTTAACAATATCTGAAGAACAGGGACGAGGGATTACTTTATCAAACCTTTGTCAAGCACTACAATATGTGGTTACATTTACAAATGCCACTTAAAACTTTTTGTCAATTGTCCTTTTTTTCCCAAATGTTCTACATTTAGACAGTTACAGTTAGACAATGCAATACCACATGCTGCACATATTAAAAAGGCAAATGACTGTGGCAGAAGAGAATATGCGTACTGGACAGGACTGCCTACCTAAAGAATATATGGAGAACTTCAAAACAAAACAATACCTGAATCACTTTATTGTTTGGTATCCTCAGTGCCAAACCTCTAATATGTTTTGTCAGAAGGAATTCCATTTTAACGAATAAAAAGAAATTGACCAGACAAACCATTAAATATCCAGTGTTCATACTGTCTGCAATTAAATAAAAGTCACAGTAAATGTAAGAAACACTGCATTTATGTTCTTTGCATAATCCATACTGTGCCGAATGTTTTCTGATTTGGAGTTGTATGTTTAAAACATAGATTCAAAATAAATATTCAAAATTTGCATTTAATATCTGGTGTGACCTCCGCATGCAGAAATAACTGTAGTTATACATATCTGATAATTGTTTACCAGTGCTTTATCTTTGATAGTCTCTGAAAATGCAGATGGGCAGAAACGCTGAATTTTGAAAACAGTGGCTTTTCCTTGTTGCTATTCCATGCACGCCATTGTTGTTCAGGGCTTTCCTGACGATAAACTCATGAATATTAATATTTAGACCATGTGAGAAAACCCTTTAGTTGCTGACAAGTTACCCTGTGTTTCTTTGTAAACTACCTGCCTATTATATGCCATAGTTTTACTGTGATCTTTGTTGGTCAACCACTCCCAGGGTGGGTAAGAATAGTTTAGAAAATTTGCTCTATTTGTGGAGTGCAGGCTGGAGTGCAGACTATTAAGAGATGGTTTTGTAACCTTTTTCATCCTTATGAACATCAGCACCGTTTTACTTCCACAAAAGTGCTGGGAAGATCAGACTTTAATAGATCTCTGTTCATCAAATACAACACACTCTGATCCTGTTGATTGAAAACTCCTAATTTCACCTTCACATTAAAAGCTAATCCTATAGGTTTTATTCTTTTGTCACACACTTATATAAAATATAATTTTCATACAATGATTTGCTTTGCATTGGTTTTGTCAGCTGGTTTTTATTATTGTTTTACTTCGTGCTGTTTTGTTGTTCGATTAAGAAATAACTAGTGGAATAGTGTGAATGCAGCCACTGGAACGTTTTTATATAGATCATTACTGGACTTTTACTGCCAACTTGTGTTTGCAATTTGCAAATACACAGCATTAAAAATAAATAAATAAATAAATAAAGAAATAAAGAAAGAAAGAAAGAAAGAAAGAAAGCGCTATAAATACCTCCGTTAAAAATGGTGTCAACTCACTAGATTACTTTAGTTTAAAGCAGTTACTTGGGTGCACATTGCAGGCATTTAATTAATAACTGTAGTCTGTGTGGGAATCATATCTCATACTCATACTATTATCATGCTCTGATTCAATTCGTTTCTTTTCATTTGCAGACATTATTATCACATATTACACAACAGTGTCACATTCTGAAATAACTGCACATTTGGTCTAGATGTTATATACGTTATTGGCACATTCACTGGGATTACAACATAGATGTATTGACTACTCCAAATGACTCTGGGTGTGATTAAAAGATTGTATTATAAACTTTGATAAACTTTTTTAAAATTCTGAGTGAATTCATGTAGGTAATAGCCTACCTAAGTAAAATCTATAGGACTACAGGACACACTCTACGGGATTCCAGATGAGTCCCATATGGTGTAATACAGTTCAGGTGCCCACACATTTTAAGCTATTGTTAGAGAAATGTAGGAAATACACTGAGAAATATTGTAATGGTTTTGCTGTTACACCCCTAGTACTAATATAATGTTTTACTTTACCAGATAATCAGTGTACTTAATTCACTATAATGGAAGTTGAAAGACCTAAACAAATATGAATTTGTCGCCACAATTTTACAGGTTATAACAAATTGACATTTACTAAACATACATTCAATACAGTGCATATAATGTTTTCATTATGCTAATTTTGTTAAAACAAATTTTAAATTGATTTGACCATGACTCATGGGTTCCCATAAATGTATGATTTCTTAAGGAAACTTTATCCTTGCTCAAGTACAGAGCCCCATTGTCAGTTTCTTAGCAGGTTTGCTTGGATGCCTCTCCCTTCATACTGTGTAGTGTTTCAGCAAGACCAACAGTGGATCCTCTATGCATATCTGCCTATCACTCCTCTTCTTACGTGTTGGACTGACTAGACCTTCTGTCTCTTTTACATTCCACAGCTAAATGTCTATTGATGTTTCTTGACTTCATTGTTTATTGGGTCAAAGCCCAGCTGTGAGGATAGCATGAAAACAGAAGAGATATGAGAAGGTTTTCAGAAATCAGTCAGGTAAGCTGAAATCAAGTAATTTGCACATTTAGGTTTACTGGGTTACTGTAAGGCGTTGTATAGGGTTTTGTTCTGATTCATGTGCTTATTTGCGATGCACCAGCAGCTAAAATAACAGCCTCACCTATGTTTCATGCAGTGGTTTAATAATTTATTCTAATTGATTTAACAGTAAAAAATACTTAAAGAAAAAAACACTACTGTCAGTAACATTTGGAATGAAACTACAAAATCACCACATCCACAACACAAATGTCTCAGCAATCACTATTTCAGCAGAAAAAGTCTCATCAAGCATCAAGCTAAACCGTTATTTCAATTGAATTATCAAAACATTTTTAAAAAGTTGTCAATTAACAATTTTAAATCAACAAACCAAAGACACCCTGAAAATTAAAGTGGAAAATGATGCAGCAGGATATTCCATTTAGCTAAAATTCCATTTGCAGCAATTCAAAATGGTACTCAGTAGCTTGTATGGCCTGCAAGTGCTTGCTCCTAAAGAGATGACAGATTGTGTCCTGGGGTATCGTCTCCTAGATCTGGACCAGGCCATCACTGAGCTCCTGGACAGTCTGAAATGCAACCTGTTGGTATCAGAATGACGGAAATATAATGTCCCAGAGGTGTTCTACTGGATTTAGGTCAAGCGAGTGAGGGGGCAGTCGAAAACTGCCTACTATTGCCACATTAGGCCAGGTATTGTCGTGCACCAGAAGGAACTCAGAACTCAGGACCCACTGCACCAGCGTAGGGACTGACAGCAAATACCTAATAGCAATCAGGGTGCCAATGTCTACCATGTAGAGGTATGTGCATCCTTTCAGGAATATGCCACTCCAGACCATCACTGACCAACCACTAAACCGTTCATGTTGAATGAAATTGCAGGTAGGTGGCAGAATGTTCTACACTGTGTCTCCAGACCTTGTCATGTCTGTTACATGTGCTTAGGTGAAACTGCTCTCATCTGTGAGAAGCACAGGGTGCCAGTGGTGGATGTGACAATTATGGTGTTCCATTAGAATTGAGGTCTATGGTGCTGAACAGTGAGCACAGGGCCCACTACAGGATGTCTGGTCCTCGTAAAGCTAGTTTCCTACTGATTCACACCAGTGGCCTGGCCTGCTGAAGATCATCTTTGAGGGCTCTGGCAGTACTCATCCTGTTTCTCCTTGCACAACGGAGCAGATAACGTTCCTACTAATTTGTTAATCACATTCTATAGCCTTGTCCAGCTCTCCTAGAGAAACAGCTTGCACTCTGGAATGTCTTACATAATCTTAAGACTGTGTTGGGGGACAAAGAAAATCTTCTGGCAATGGTAGGTATTGATGTGCCAGCCAGAAGGAGCTGGACAACCTGTGCAACATCTGTAGGGTTCAGGTCCATTGTACTAGCAGTGACCCTAGCCAACTGCAAAACTAGCAAAACAAGTTTCTGTTTTTTGTATTTATCACAGCACCCATTACATGTCCTGCGAGTCACCATCACTTTCATTTACAGACTGAAACAGTATAATCAAATTCAGGTTATATTTGGGATATAGAGTATACTACAGTATAAATACATATACATATAATGTCAGCAAAGGTATGAATGTCATTGCCTTTGTTTAGTTTTTGTAACCTTGTTAAGTCGCCTACCTAGCCTTTTGATAAAAATAGTCATGAAACAGAGCAAGGTGAGATAAAGAGGTTAGACTGTTTATTTACATGTGTACATGAGTGATTGTTAATAGACTCTGTGTCCTGTGTGCTATTAGTATGAATGGCATGTGCTTACATTTTATGCATTGGCTAATTGCTGTTTCGGTAACAGGACTGACTTTCTCCTAATAAACAAGCTGCCTAAGCAATATTTCAAAAATAGTTACATTTGAGTTTTGTTAGAGTCAGTGTTAAAATGAAGTTGAATTCAATTAGGCAGAATGACTCATGGCCCAAAACAACAGAAAATCCTAAAAAAATAGTGTTCTAAATATAGAGAACCCAACTGAACACATGACACAAAATGCTGTTATACTTGGTCTTCAATTTACTGAGGAAAATGATCCAATATTCCATTTCTGTAAGTAACAAACGTTGCTGTATGTCATATCTGTGAGTTGCATTCTGTATCTGCTGTGACCCTCTTGTTTAGCAATAACTGTAACTTTTGGGTGGCATGGTGGGTGCACTGTCACCTCACAGTGATAAGCTCCTGAATTTGATCCCAGTTGGAGTGACCAGGGTCCTTTCTGTAAGAAGTTTGCATGTTCTCCCCATGTCCATGTGGGTTTTTACTCCCGTTTCCTCCCACAGTCCAAAGACACAGGTTAAGTTAATTAATTACCCTAAATTAGCCCTGATCTGGGTATATGTGTGAGACTAGCTTTAATATAATGTTGAGTGTTGATATAACCTTGTGTCTGTTGTTGAATGCCCATTGATGCTGAGGTGCAATGTTAATGCATGCGAACAAACATTTACATTTACAGTATTTAGCAGACACCCTTATCCAGAGTGTCTTACAAAAATGTTTTAAGACATTCTAATCTATTCCTAATAATCAGAATACACTTCTGAAAATGTAAAGGTTATGTGTGTGTGTTTTTTAAAGGTAGAAAGAGAAAGTGGGGGTTAGTTGAGGTAAGTGTGGAATAAGTAGGTTTGAAGATAGCCAGAGACTCAGCTGTTCGAACATTGAGGGGAAGTTCATTCCACCACTTAGGAGCCAAAACAGAAAAGAGTCTAGATGAATGAAAACAAACAAACAAAGAAAGAAACAAACAAAACATCCCTGTCTGTTACCAGCATAAGCATAAGCTTGTATTAGAAGGTTATATAAATACACTGTGCCAAATTAGAACCAATTAATTATGATCCATGTCTTTAAAATGTGAGAAGCAGGGACATCTTAAGACCTGTTTAGGTTTGAAAAACATGCATTATTAGTATTTCTATCTTCAATCGTTTTGGCCTATTTATTATCTTGTTCCACTTTGCTCTCTGTCTCTATAGTTACACTGTAATGAAATGTGACCCATTAGAACCTGGCGGAGGCGCTGCTGTCCCACAACGTCACTGAAACAATGATTGAATGTGTTGATCTGTGACAGACTATCGCTTTGCTCTTAAATACGCAACAGCTGATGTTCCCGAAGGCCAGTGTAATTTCAATACAAAAAAAATACGTAAATAGGTTAAGTCTGTTACAAACATTAATTAACCAAGATTAAAGCACATTGATGCACTAGTGGAAATTTCATTATAGGGCCTAGGCTGAAGATGGCGAAGGTAAATTAATAATTAAAAAAAACCTTAAAAGAGTTTAATGTAAACGTTGCAGTATTTAGGGCAGATTTAAATGGATGGCTTGCTCTCGCTAGAATTTAAGACTGTATATTTTACAGATAGCTGTGTAGAGCAGGTTAATAGTTCATCATAACTCAACATTACTCACTTAGCTTAGGGATTACGCAACTTTTTTTGCTAGTTTATCTGTTTTTCCATTTAAATATAGCATTCTAATAGGTTTAATTTGAGTTTGATTTAAAAACAAAAGAAAATTAAGTTCAATACACTCCTCTCAAAAAATAGGGGCTATTTCATATTTCAAATATATATATATTTTAATTTCTCCTCATTTTAAGAATTGTTTATGTTTTTCTTGGATTTAAGAAAAGCTGTATTAGTCTGTAGTTTGCTATCCGAATTAGATTTAAAAGATATTGTGGCTGGTTCTGATTTATTCCTTTTAGTTGGGGTTTTATCAATAGGCTGCCTAGGGATGCAATGGATGTAATGTTTTGTTTTCTTGTGTAAAAACAAATACTGTTTAAATAGAGAAATTAAGTTTCTGCTGTCAAATGCCATGTTATCATAAAATTCAGTCATCCGGGTTATTAAACATGAATAAGGACCAGATGGCCAATTGAAATAAGTTTGCTGCTATGAGGAAAATTTTCCAAATAGGTGTATGCTTTGAATTTTATTCTAGTTCGATAATGCGGACCTTTTCAGGTCATTTTTAAATTCTCCTAGGGGGGCTTACGTCTAACCCCCTAGTTAAAACGCATTCCCCTGTCCATAAGCCACTAGCGAAGAAAGCAAAGAAACGGGAGTAGCTGGAGTAGACCCACGCGGACACGGGGAGGACATGCAATCTCCACATAGATATCGAACCGGGGATTTCTGGCGCTGTGCAGCTTCCTGCACTTGCGCCAATGCGCAGCCCTGAAGACACGTGTATCAGAGAGAATGTGTGGAGAATACAGGTGGCAAATGAGTAAGAGTTATTTGGAAAGGGAGAGCGTGAGACTGTGGGAACAGAGAGAGAGCTCGTGCTCTGATTGGCAAATGCAGTCTCTTCCTCGCGCACCTTCTGACTGACTGTTGCGCGCGCTCGGCTCATTTTCACTAGTAGCGTGATTGGCAACATCATAGCTGAATAATGGTTGTACCTCTGTTTAAATTGATTTGGGAATCGAAAAATGGAATCATCCTTTTCTGCACTCCATTTCTTCTCCTCCCGTTGCCTCTGGTTATTGGGACCACGGTATGAAACTCCTTTTTAATGTTTTATTTAGTGAAAGTTGCAGAGAAGGCACATGTAGTACCTAGTGCACTTAGCTGGATCAGCAGTGCTGGATGTCTGGTTAACTATTAAGGCAGTGAACTGTGGAGAAACCGAGATTGTTTCTTTAACAGTTGAGACTACAAAATTAATAAAATTATTCATGTGGTTTTTACTAGCCCGACTATTAACCTAACACGTAGCATTTAGTCACAATATTGTCTGACGAAGCGTACTGCAGGATTTTTTGTTTTTTTGTTTTTTTTGGCTGTTTTGGTTTTAAAGGTTGGGGAGGGTGACGAGACTCTTGCGTGACTTCGACTCAGACATTCCTTTTTCACCAGTAGTGCACACACACACACATACACACACACACACACACACACACACACACACACACACACACACACACACACACACACACA